>JARHVA010001821.1:2195000-2482500 GCA_037957365.1 Torreya grandis
CTGCCTGGCTCAGGAAAATTTGAAGTCCCAAGGCCATGGCTCTTGACCTAGTCCAAGGTAGTAACTACTCCAGATTCATCAGAGGTAGGGGAACTTGGGGCTATGCGATAGGTGTCATTGGGAGACTAGATCGAGCTACACATTATCGTAGATTCAATCTCTGAGAAGTTTCTAAGTAGGTATTTGTACCCTACTTCCACCATTAATAGGGGGATGAGTTATATTAATATGTTAGGTTTGATATAAGCCATAAATTTTGAGCAAAGGCCCAAATTTATCAAATATACAAGTTCTAGATCAGCTACCATGGTTTTTAACAAAGAGGAGATAGATTTGATTCTTCAAGATGAAAATTGGTTCTCATCTAATGGTCTAATATTTAGATTTACAAACTTTTGGACAAAAATTCAAGACATACATTCATGGTTATCTAATATTTGGAAACCATTACTGCAAGGTAATATTGAAATTTACTCAAGTGCCAAAAGTTTCTTTACAGTTTTCTTTGATTGCTTACAGGACAAAGAAAGGATTCAAAACTAGTTTTGGAGTTGGAGGCGACATCCTCAATCCTCTCACTGAATATCTTAATGAGTGATTTATATGGGTCTATATTCCCTATCTTCCATTCCAATTTTAGAATGAATTCAGTTACAAATCTATTGGTAATTCTATTGTCATTTTTTTGAAAATGCACATTGACACTATTAATTTTAGCCATACAACTTTTGATAGAATATTGGTCAACATGATACCTCAAAGGACCTTCCTAAAAATGTTGTTTTGAAAGTTAGTGATTATTCTTGGTCACAACCTATTGATTATGAAGGTCTCTCATTTTGATTCTAAAGTTGTTTTGACACAGGCCATCAAACTAAAGATTACAAAATCATAAGAAAGAAGGAAGCTACCTAGTGGAAAGACTTCAGCCCTTCTCATCTTACGGTATAAATTTTAGACTCTAAGGAAAGTGATTTTAAACCATCTCCATATTTATTATAACATCATCAAATGGAAGAAAATTATGTGGTTAACCCTAGTTCTTTTGCAGATCTAGTTTTGTTGTCAACACAACCTATTCTTAGAGAAGATAAACTTGTTAGTGATTTTACTCGGTCATAACATTCAATGATAGGATTAAAAAATGAATTGTATCAACCCTCAATTGGAAAGGCAAATAACATAGAATCATTCAAAGGTGGAGAGTGGACAGTAGTGAACGATAAAAATAAAGACAGAAGAATGAATTATTTGCGTATAACCCTTAGATATCAAAAGATTAATAATTTGGGTGGGTCTTAGTGATGTTCAACAATTGCCTTACAATTGTTCTTGTTTCTATTTGGGATTTTAAGCCTTTGTTTTAGATGTATGTTTAGGGTTTTTATGATGTCTTATTGAAAATTTGGGCTTCTAGGCCTTTTGTATTTGATTCATATATAGGGTTGGGTCCCTGATTCAAAAAACCCTTCTTTTTACCAATCATTAAAAAACAATGTAACATTTATATTATATTTTATATTCTTATACTTTAAATTTATTTTATAATTATAATAAACTAGGGCCACTCTGCATTTTATGGAATGAGTTTTAGATTTATAAGAGTTAATGTTTCATAGATAGTTTTTTTAAGTCTAATCTAGTTAGTACTTAGTCATTTTCAGGATTGTAATCTTGAACAAAAGGTTCTCTAGTTGTAACATTTTACGTTTTGTAGGTTTTTTAGCCTTATAGATTGATTTATGACATTTTTAGGGGTTCTAGGTGTGCTGAATATATATTTTAAAATCCTTGCATCTCTCAAAGATATGGAGAGTTGATAAGAAATTGACACATAAATTTTTAGATAAATTTGGTGTTTATATATAATGTTTTAAAATATAAATTTAGTTAATTTGACTTAATTAACCCTAATTCAGCACCTAAGTATAATTTATTATTATATCATGATTAAATTTCATTATTTGAGAAATGATGACTAAATTAAGCCCCAATTAGGTGAAATTATATATAAATTCATTCCTAATCATGACCTAATCTTGTAAATGATATTTATGAATTATATAACACCTCAGTCTTGTACACTTGGAAAACTTAGGCTCTTGGTTGTTCCTCTTAGCTCTAGACCTTTCCCTTTTTTGAAAGTTTTGCATATGCTTTATCCTATGCTCCTTGGCCTAGCTCTTAATCTGGCCAACCTTATATTAATGACCCATGCCATTTATATTGTCCAAAATAATTAAAACCTACTTATCTTATGCCTCTCAAAGTTTTGAGCATGTACCTATTTTATAACTTCCTGGACACAATCATCGGTTCCATACCCCTGCATCAATGCTAGTGTCCTACCTTAATGTACGTGTCAAGTTCCCTAAATTCATCTAATTTGTAAATAAAATATATCTAATATGTTAGGATTGTGGAGCTAAAAGCTTCACTGATGCAAACAGGAGAGGAGGTTGCTGAAGGTTGCTGAGTTGCAGAAGAAGTTGGGGTCGGTCTGATCAGCCGACGTCGACGGGATAGCAGAGAGAAGCAACTGACGTCGGTCATATATCGGCCGACGTCGGTCACCTCCAGGCAGATAGGGACCGACGTCGGTCGCCTGTGTGGTTCGACTGCGAGCTAATTACGGGCAGTTAGCTAACGAACCAAGTGTTTGCATGATGAGTGCTAATTTTAGACTCATAGTTGCGGATCTAATTATGGTAATTAGATGTCTAATCATTGTTTGGATGAGATCTATATAATAGACTCATGGTTGTATTGGAAAAGTGTGCTAGGGAGTAAGAGAGCATAATTATAAGCTCCTTCTGTGTGTGAGGTAGAGCAATGGTGCATTCCTCCTAGTGCCACAGTACCAGGTGTGTTGGTGCTGGATTGGAGAGTCAGCTGGATTCTTCAAGAGTGTAGGATCTTGGTCACAGTTGCATGGCCTATATAGGAGATCTACATGGTAAGTAAGATCATTGATCTGCAGGTGTATGTGTGTGCAAGGTCGAGGTTCACAGGTGAATAGAACCGTTGTTTGATTTGCAGGTGTGCAAGGTCATATAGACAGCAACACAACAGGGAGCAGTATCAGGCAGGATCTACTTGGAGTACAGGTGTGTACTCGGATAGAGCAAGAGGAAGGCAAGGGAGTTCCTTCCATAAGTATGGTCTGTTGAATTGCAGGTTGTTGCAGATTCATGGGAGATCTACTTGAAGTACCTTGAGTACTTGTGGAGCACGTGGAGTGCTTGTGGAGTGCGTGGAGCACTTGTGGTGTGCGTGGAGCACGGGAGGTGAACACCAACTCTGTATTTTGAGTTGGGTGTTGGGACCTGTGAGAGGGAGAGCTTTGGGGAGAAGAATTACTGTTCACTTGAGGTGTGGGAAACCTCTGTAAGGTGGTGGAGAAGAAGTGGCATCTTCTTTATTGTATTCTTTTCTGTATAAAGTGTTAATACAAGTTGTGTATTGTCTCTCATATCTTGTGTTATTCTGAATTCTAGTTACTTGGTGAATCTGGTTAATTTCCGCATATTAAGTTGCTTGGTTTAGTAATCAAATTGTGTGCTTCCGATTTATCCTCCCAACAAGTGGTATCAGAGCTAAGGTTGGAGGAAGCAGGTTTTATGTTTGGTTACAGGGCACTCTCAGGGGTTTCTGATCGAGTGGGAGTAGAGCAACAGCAGATCAAAGTAAGCTAAGAATGGAGGAGTTGAAAAGCACAGATGGTCACTCACGGTCCTATGGAAAGAAAGAGCAGGTAAAAGATTATTGTTGGTTGGTAGCAGATCAGCATGAAGAAACTGAAGAAGCAGATGTTGCAGGTGTTATTGCACAGGATGTTCTTGGAGGTTTCTTGGATAAAGTTGAATCTTGGATAAAAGATTCGGTTGCCTCTTTCCATGCAGTTCCAGGTAGAGGAGCTGGTGAGCCTTGCCAAAGAATTGGCAAAGGGGAAGTGAAGCTGAAATTGCAGGCGGCCAACACACAGGTGTTGATGAAGGTCATGCAGGTCCCAGGTTTGGAGATATGGCTAATTTCTTCAGAAAGATTGGGTGATGAGAGATGCACAAGAACTCTCACAGCGGATGCACTTGAATTAGCTGGTGGTAAGAAAATAGGTATCCTTTATCTACTTGTTTATATTACTGATTCTTCTTTTGTTGCGAAGACGTGGCTTCGTAGGCTTGGTCACATGAGCAGGAAGGAGATGCATGTTCTTAAGCGGAAGACAGATATATTTGATAGGCTTAAGAACTGGAAAGCCTTGGTGTTTATGGAGGAGATGGCGGACAGAACCCAGTGGATGTGGTTGGATACTTCTAAGCAGGGCAGTTTGGACATGGGTTTTGATTCAAAGAAGCTCGCAGGTAAAAAGTCATCACTCACAGGCGAACACAGGTACCGATGTCGGTCAGGAAGAACCGGCGTCGAACAGACAGGTGCCGATGTCGGTCATGAGCAGACCGAAGCCGGCGATGTCGGGCAAGGTAAGACCGACGTCGGTTAGGAGACCGATGTCGGCAGTATGTAAGACCGATGTCGGTCAGAGGACCGACGTCGGCAGCAGGGACACCAGCGCTGGCAGGTTGGTAGTCAGGTACAGACGCATGGAACCGACGTTGGTCGGATGCAGACTGTGGAGTGACCGAGGTCAGTCACTGTAACGAATTTTGGGTGGACAGCATGTTGTCAAGGAGTCTCAAACACCCATACGGAGGACTGAAGGCGTAAGTAGGCCCTCAAATTCGTTGTTCCTCTTCTTTATACATGTTGCTGATTGTAGAGCAGGAAGGATCCAGGAAACAGGTGTGAGCTTGGCATGGATGAGGATGTGATTCCTTGGAGGAGAACCAGACAGGTGTGTTTTGGTAGAGATGCCAGCAGGTATGAAAGCACAGAGATGAACGGATACCTTAGTAGAAGAATAGAGAGAACGGATACGTGAGACGGAAGACCAGGTTATATGGTCTTGTGGAGCTGCAGGACAGTGGTACAGGTTTTGACAGGTGGAGGACGGAGCATGGCTTTAGTAATGTCAGGGTAACTACTGTGATTTGACTTACCAGGGGGATGGTGATTGCAACATCATTCTGTTGCTATATGTGGATAGTATGCTAGCTAGCAGGTTTGTACATACAGGGTTTTGCTGAGCTAAGGGTAAGATTAGTTCAGTGGCATGTCATGAGGAGTTTGGAGCAGCAGAATTCTTTGACATGGGAGGCATGGAGATCACAGGTTGATTTTGTCTCGAGTGGGAGCTGATGTGAATCAGGTGTTGGCGAGGTTCGGGATGCAGAGCTGGAGCACACTAAGGGCTGGACAGGTACAGTGTCCGAAATCACATGAGGTCTGGTATAGACCTGAGTATTCCCATGCAGTGGGAGCTGTCAGAGAGTTTGGAGCCAATTCGGGGAAGTGGGTTCTCAAGTTTTTTGAGAGGGACCGGCAGCAGGTGTTGCTATGCAGGGTCAGGACTTCACTACAGGTGTTGTAGGTTCGGATGTGGCAGGTTACTCGGATGACAGGTGGTACACCACGGGATGTGTGGTGGGTTGTCTTCAGGTGGGAGCTTGAAGAGGGATACAAACCAGGAAACAGATTAGATGGAGTACAGGTACAGGTACAGTGCAGCTGTTTATCTCCAAGTGGGAGATTGTTAGGATTGTGGAGCTAAAAGCTTCACTGATGCAAACAGGAGAGGAGGTTGCTGAAGGTTGCTGAGTTGCAAAAGAAGTTGGGTTCGGTCTGATCAGCCGACGTCGGCGGGATAGCAGAGAGAAGCAACCGACGTTGGTCATATATCGGCCGACGTCGGTCACCTCCAGGCAGACAGGGACCGACGTCGGTCGCCTGTGTGGTTCGACTGCGAGCTAATTACGGGCAGTTAGCTAACGAACCAAGTGTTTGCATGATGAGTGCTAATTTTAGACTCATAGCTGCGGATCTAATTATGGTAATTAGATTTCTAATCATTGTTTGGATGAGATCTATATAATAGACTCATGGTTGTATTGGAAAAGTGTGCTAGGGAGTAAGAGAGCATAATTATAAGCTCCTTCTGTGTGTGAGGTAGAGCAATGGTGCGTTCCTCCTAGTGCCACAGTACCAGGTGTGTTGGTGCTGGATTGGAGAGTCAGTTGGATTCTTCAAGAGTGTAGGATCTTGGTTACAGTTGCATGGCCTATATAGGAGATCTACATGGTAAGTAAGATCGTTGATCTGCAGGTGTATGTGTGTGCAAGGTCGAGGTTCACAGGTGAATAGAACTGTTGTTTGATTTGCAGGTGTGCAAGGTCATATAGACAGCAACACAACAGGGAGCAGTATCAGGCAGGATCTACTTGGAGTACAGGTGTGTACTCGGATAGAGCAAGAGGAAGGCAAGGGAGTTCCTTCCATAAGTATGGTCTGTTGAATTGCAGGTTGTTGCAGATTCATGGGAGATCTACTTGAAGTACCTTGAGTACTTGTGGAGCACGTGGAGTGCTTGTGGAGTGCGTGGAGCACTTGTGGTTTGCGTGGAGCACGGGAGGTGAACACCAACTCTGTATTTTGAGTTGGGTGTTGGGACCTGTGAGAGGGAGAGCTTTGGGGAGAAGAATTACTGTTCACTTGAGGTGTGGGAAACCTCTGTAAGGTGGTGGAGAAGAAGTGGCATCTTCTTTATTGTATTCTTTTCTGTATAAAGTGTTAATACAAGTTGTGTATTGTCTCTCATATCTTGTGTTATTCTGAATTCTAGTTACTTGGTGAATCTGGTTAATTTCCGCGTATTAAGTTGCTTGGTTTAGTAATCAAATTGTGTGCTTCCGGTTTATCCTCCCAACATAATAGTCAGACTAAGTTCTATTTTATGAGATATTTTTCTGATAGGAGTGATATATATTCACAATCACCCTTCATTCCAAACTCACCTAGTATTCATTCCAAAGATCACTCAAGTGAAAAAACTTTCCTATTTTGCCTTATTCTAATATAAGTCAAAGGAAAAACCTAGCTATAGGTCTGAAGTACTAAAGGAGTAGTGATAAGCCTTATTTTTCAAGTTACAATTTAGGTCATAGTTGTACTTGTTTTCCACATATTACATCTTTATTCACACATAAGCCAACACATTTGGGAGAACCACATTAGTCTAAGGCCCTATTCAAAGTAGTGACTATGTAGGTAACACCCATTAATAGGGGTTATTTGGGGTTAGCTTGACACCATGAGCCCACTAACCCATTTTTTCTTATGGTTATTATGAATATGAAGAACAAGGGTTTGATCCATTTTATGAAGAGTGATAATCTATGACCCATATCTAAATGCACCAAAGTAAAGGTGATGACAAACCTAAAAGCATTTAGATGGTCATATTTCATTCTTGTAGGTTTTCCACTAGACACTTGTGTCTGATCTAGATAGAAGCATTGACACTACCATCTAAGGCTGATGCTAGTGTCCAAGGCTATAGAGACACTCAATCCATAATTTGGTGAATGTTCCAAAATCATCTTCCACTCTATTTCTTACATGTTCCAAATCCTAAAATGTATTAGCATCAAAGCCAGTTAAGTACTTCATTTTATGTCATTTTCTTTATCTATCATACTTTTACTTACTTATTTTGGATATCTATGTTTATTAAATTCAGTATATGGTATATTTGTGTTTATAAATTAATTGGCCTAATGTAGATATGATATTCATCCTTGTGCCATATCATTTATATATGTTAAACCCTATCTTCCCTAATATGATCCAAATCTAATTTATAATTAAACATTCGGTAAACCTGATTGGTGGAATGCAAAAAAAAATTGATATAGGGATTCCAAGCCTCCTACAATTTTGACTTATTTTGATGGCTTTTTAGAGTTGAAATTTTACCCTCCTCTAATTATAAGGGCTTCATGTACATATGCTAGAAAGTGGAGTCTTATTTGATTGGCATATTTAGGCCTCCAAACACATCCATTTTCAAATTTCTCAGAGGTATTTTCTACCCATGTTGGTATATTCAAAAACATCTTTTTGTTCACTTAAAACCATTATAGATTTTTCAATTTGTGTAATTTACTATTTTAGTAAATATTAACATCCAATGTGACTGGTGTACTTATTTTAAAATTAATTTATGAGTTTCTTCAAAAATAAGATTTTATTCAAAAAAATCTCTCGAATCTCTAAAAAAGTTTCTTGATTTATTGTAATTTATGATTCGTTATTTGGAACATTCTAGGGTTTTGCTTATGAAACATTTCACATTTTTTGGCTCATTTACAATTTATAGTAGATCAATTCATAAATTCCTCAAAGTTTTTTCATAAAAATGTTGATATAATAAAAAAACCTTTTTTGGTTTTCAAAAATATTGTACGTATTTTTTTAATCTTACATTTTACTATTTTTAGTAAATATGGATCTTCAGGCCATATATTGTACTTTTATTTCCCTATTTTTCTAGGTTATCTCATTTCCTATTTTTACAAAAAAAACTATCTCATATTTTCAAAAAACTCAGCCAATAGTCTTAAATTTCTATATTCTTATTTTATCATGGTTGATTGCTCCTTAGTTTTTGTATGTCTTTCTTATCCTATTCACATATCAATTTTTAGAACTTTTAAAATGATAAAAAAGTAGCATATTCCACCACCTAACATTAAGGAGGGTGATAACTATTATCCAACCTGGTCCATGATATCACTCCTTCAAAGGGCAAGTTATATGGTGTATGTCTTCATGTCCAATATGAGGTACTTAAGGTTTATGCTTGTGAAGCACTAAAAGATCAAATCCTCCTTATGAGAAAGTTAATAGTGGAGTTGCAACATAATTTTAGTTTCAATATTCAATTATTGGAAAATCAAATTACATAATTGTAGAATCCAACACATCTTAATCATGTGTTTGTATCCTCATCTACCAATGTTATATCTAACATGGTTTCATAACCAAATGAAAAGCTACAACCAAGTACATATAAAATAAATGATTTAAAAAGGGAACCAAAGGCTACTAATAGTCCAAGTTAAATCTTAAGAGAAATGATTTAAAACCAAGTGATCAAATTACCTCCTTTACATCCTATAAGGAGATCCAAGTACTATTGTCCATATCATAAAATTCATGGGTGTCATATAGATAGTTGTTTTACATTGTGGTGTAAAATACAAAGTCTGAAATATATTGGTGATACTATAATTGATACCTCACTCAAGCAAACCACTCGTATTATGAGTACCTCTCCTAAATCTCAAGTTCCCAAATAGAAATATAGGTACCAAAGTATGATTCAGAGCAAAAGAAGTTACCAAAGGTTCCAAAAACACCAAATGATATATAGTTACCAAAGGAACCAATGATATGAAAACCACCAGAAAGTAAACCATGTGAGATCCTTTTGTTGGTAAATATTGAAAAATAAGGGGGCACAATTCTAAATGATTATGATAGTGGTGATACTCTTCCTAATACCAATATGGAAAATGAGAAGTTGATAAAACTTCATTGTGATATGCTTGATTCCTTACCACATGATCTATGTATACCTATAAGACCTAGTACATATCAATTGAATACATTTATAGATAGTACATAACCAAATATATCTAAATACAAGGCAAACCATATGCTTAGGATGTTGATAAGGTATCAACATCTAAGGTACACATAGATATAGATATTGGTATACCAAAAATATCACAATCATAATATGGCACAATTCATTATTCCTATACAAATACTAAAAATGATATATCACATGTTCAATAACAACTTAAGAGGTTCTAATTATCCTATAATATAAAGTACATTAATGATTATGATCTTAATAACATAGAAGATTGGTATGATCTTGATGCTACTGATTACACAACATATGACTATGACACTTATGATACTAGGCCTATGTAGAGGCATCCCATCGATGAGATACTTGGGTTCTAGTGGCACTTTTCCGCCTTATCCATGGCAGCTTTCCAAATTTAAAAATCCAAAACTATTTTCAGCATCTACATGTTCTATTGGCTCCTTGTCATCTTTGTGTTAATTCTATGTTGATGGATATCATATTAATTACTTATACATCCTCATGTGTGTCACACTTATTTTTAAGTGTGATATATGCATACATATATAAATGATATATGCACTTATGGTTGTTGAGATTTACTTATACTCATGTCATCAGGGCATTGGGGGCATCCATCTTCTTTATCTTGATACTTTTAGGTTACATAATTTTATGGTCACTTTACATTATCATGTTTGGGCTCTTATGTACTTACACATGACTTTATCCATGCTTATATATTATATAGGGTACTTTATATGCTATAAACTTGAAATTTATTGTTAACACATTTGATGCATGAGCTACTATGACATGTTTATGTTGGTTGCTTATGCTTTCCTTTATGCACTTCCTTGAGTGTCGTATCTTTCTTGTTCAAGCATTTGAATATACTCCCTTATTTGTGGCCCCTATGCCTATATTTACCTTTTTTGATATTTGAATATGTTATTGTTTATTGTATGGACATTTGAATATGTCACTCTTGATTTTATAGACATTTGACTAAGTCCTTTCCATTCGATTGTGTGGTATTTGAACATACCCCTTGTTTGTATTCTCATAAGATCTTTGTCTTTTGATTTGATTTTGAGTGTTCTTGTGCATGCTTGATTTATTTTTGAGCTTGTAATGTTACTCTCTAGACATTGCATGATATTTATCATGCATCTTAAACTTTGATGTGATCACATTATTTTATGTGCTTCAATGATACATTTACCTATGCACATTCTTTTATATTCTACATGGTTTAGTGATAGTTATATGGTTATCTTCTCCTTATGAGGTGAGGTAAATAATAGGTACTATTCTTCCATAACCTCAAAGAGGGGGCATATAAGTGGGGACATGTCATGGTGACATGGCTTCTATATTTTCACAGTTCTCATATTTATAAGGGGCATGCTTTGCAAACATGTTCTTCACACTTGTTCAATATTCAGCATACTCAAATTACAATGGGGGCATGTTTTGGAAACATGTCCTTAAAATTAGTACTTATATAATTTTTCATATGTATCCATGTATATTAGGGAATTTGATGATAGCATGTTGCCCACACTTGTTCAAAACACTCAAGTATATGATTTAGATTCACATTTATGGTAGAATTCTATACATTGGTATTATTGTTATACACAGTTTCCTCATGAGACATATAAGGTGCATATGATATGAAATGTGAGCCTAATATTGCAAAATAAAAATCAATTTCATATTTTAAAACTCTTTCAGGTACTATCACCACCTATTAGGATGGACTTTTACGGACCATATTGAGCCAATTTACTATACTAGTTAGTTTACTTTTGGTATGGTTGAGGCAATTAAATCACTCAATCTTACTAAGTTTATAGGTTGGACTTGATTACATCATCCAACCTCACCAACTTTATAGTATGGATTTACTTTGTTCATTCATGCTTATTACATTATAAGTATGATTGTGTTGCATGCTTGAGTTAATCTCAACAACCAGGTGGAAAATCCCCTCTCTCCAAGGATGGAGGAATTTGTCCTCTAATATTTTTTAATTTATGAACTTTCCAAATTTATGTATTTGTCCTAATATTAATTTTATGTCATGATACATATTTTCAAATAAAATTTTTAATAGACAAAGTGGTTGCATTGATACACAAGCGTACTCTTAAACCTTGATCTTTCAATTTCAAACTATTTCAAATGCTTTCATTTTCAGATTGTATGCACTAATTATATACTTTAACATGCTCTTATTTGTAGTTTAGTCACTATAAAAGCACTCAACTTGGTTTCACACAAAGGCAAGGTGTGTTATACACACCTAAGTATGTATTTCTTCTCTTTTAAACCATCAATTTAATTACTAGCTTGGGGGTTAGGGCATAAATGTAGATGATATTAATGAATTATATATAACTTTAGTCTTGTACAATTGAAAAACTCAAACCCTTGGTTTTTCCTCTTAGTTCTAGACCTTTCTCACTTTCATAAGTCTTGTTTCTGCTTTATCGTATACCCCTTGGACTATTTCTAATTTTGACCAAATTTTTTTTATGACCCAAGCCTTCTATCTAGCCTAGAATGCTTAAAAACTACTTATCTTATGCCTCTGCAAGTTCTAAGCATGTACCTATTTTGTAACTACCCGTACACAAGCATCAATTCTAAACCCCTATGTTGACGCTAGTGTCTTACCCTAATGTAGGTGTCAAACACCCTAAAGTCATTTAATTTATAAATGAAATGCATCGTAATGGCCAGACCAAGTGCTATTTTGGGATATATTCTACTGATAGGAGTGATATATATTCACAATCACCCCTTATTCCATACCCACCTAACATTCATTCTAAAGAGCATTCAAGAAACACTCAAGTGAACAAAGATTTCCTATTTTGCCTTATTTTGATATTAGTCAAAGGAAAACCCTAGCTAAAAGTTTAAAGTACTGAAGGAGCAGTCATAAGGTTTTATTTTTTAAGTTACAAGCTAGGTCACTATTGTACTTGTTTTCTACATATTGCATCCTTGTGCACACATAAGCCAACACATTAACGGAGAACTACACTAGTATAAGGACCTCTTTAGAGTAGTGGTTATGTTGGTATCATCCAATGACAATGGGTCTTTGGGGTTAGCTCAAAACTGAGAGCCCACTAACCCATTTTTTTCATGGTCACTATGAAGATGAATAAATAGGGTTTGATCTATTTTATAAAGAGTGATAGTCCATGACCTAGATCTAAATGCACCAGAACAAAGGTGATGATGAACCTAAAAGCATCTAGGTGGTCTCATCTCATTTTAATAAGTTTTTTGTACAAAATAGCTATGTCTAATCTAGATAAAAGTGTCTACGTTATTATCTGGGGCTGAGATTAGTGTGTAAGGCTATAGAGGCACTTAATCTAGAATTTAGTGATTGTTCTAGAATTATCTTCTAGTCCGCTTCCTATCTATTCTAGATCCAAAATTGTATTAGCATCAAATCCAACTAAGTACTTCATTTTATGTCATTTTTCTTATCTAACATAGTTGTACTTACTTTTTTTAGCATATCTTAGTTTAGTAAATTTACTATATGGTATATCTAAGTTTAGTAATTAATTGATCTATTGTAGATTCATTATTCACCCTTGTACCCTATCATTTTTATATTCTTAACCATATCTTCCCCAATAGGATCCAAATCCAATTTAGGGTTAAACAAATCCATTCAAATAATGGTATTTGATCAAAAATAAAAATAAAGGGTGCTCAAACAAGCCTAATTTTTTCTCAAATTTACCTTCATGTTTTTGTAGATACTAAAATCTAGTATTAAGTACTTGATAATGACAATATTCACATACATTTATCATGCATAACTTGCACACACAAATATGGTCCTAACTCACCATTCTCTCACATTTAGATGATATATTATGAGTTTTATCCTTCTGTTCTATTGTTACACACCTACAAGAACTTTATTATTTGTTTCAAACTTGCTTGTTATCTTGTACAAAAATGCCTAGATGCTCAGTTTAGTTCACTTTTACACAAGACAATAATGTCGGACTAGGTCAATATCGCCAATCTATACTGACCTAAGTTGGACATTACCAACCCTCTCCCAACAAAAGGTTACTTTCTAAAATATAATCTATTCTTAAGGTTGACCCATATTCATAGCATGTCGGTGGCATGAAAAATTATTTAATTGGACTCATATATATACAAATCAAGCAGGGATAATTTTAGTGGCTATTTATAGCCAATTGGCTATAGTTAAGTTTTTTTTCTATTTTTAAAATGAACAATTGTGTGAAAATATGCATTAGTTGAATAACCCAAACTTTGTACATTTTTCTATATTTGTGTTCCAAATCACCATATAAAATATACTAAAAACTATTTTGACATATTTTCACCATAATTATTACACGTGTAATTGTGATTCACCAAAAAATTATAAAAACAATATATTAATTATTTGGAATCACCAATTATAATGATATGTATGTATATATATATAATATATATATATATGAAAGATTTTTCAATTATTTTTACCAGAATAATAAATAATTTTCTTACAACTCAACAAATTGGTACAAAGGCTTGGATTAGGTCATTCTTTAATTTAAATATTAATGTCCACACCTCATTTGCTAGAAGCTCCCCATTCCAACCATCGCATGAAAGTACCTGTGCGAGCAGTTTGTTATGTGTGGATGTGAAAAATATGCCAGATGAATTATCGCCACATCCAACTAATGCCAACTACACAACCCTGACAATGCCAATCGTCACTAAGTCTAAAGACAACTCGAGATCGAACCACGTGAAGTTTCTGTATAGGTATGGGGGAAGAATTATTCCTCGCCCAGGCGATGGGAAACTCCATTATGTAAGCGGGGAGATGACGGTCATGACTGTCAGTAGAAATATCACTTTTGTAGGTTCGATGATTTCATATTTTTAAAACAAAGCCCTTGTATTTATAAGGGTTTGTGTGAAATCATTTATTGATCTGTTTTTAGTGTTTGTTTATTGCAGATCTTATGGCAAGATAACGGAGGTGCTAGGTTTGAATGTAGTGCTCAAGTGCCAGCTGCCTGATGAATACCTAGATGCTTGGGTGTCTATTAAATATGACGAGGACTTGAAGAACGTGTTGGAGGAGTATGACAGGGCTGTGCTAAATACGGATACGTCTCTGGCTCCTCCAAAGTGTGCACTTTCCTATTCCCTAAATTAACTGTCCTGTTTAGCTTTGTGCATGGCATGTCTGGGTTAATTAATAATAGAAAATGCTGCAAGTTGTTTCGTTTCTAGATAAAAGGGGATTTTATTAGGTGCTAGGGGTTGCCGATTAAAAAAACATTTACATCAATATAGAGCAGATTCTTCCTGGTGCTAATTTACGTTTTGATGGGAAGATATGGGCCCATATCCTACTTCCAATCCCTACTAAACAAAACCTGGTATGACATTAACTAACATTAAAAGTTTCAGCCTAGGGTCCGATGGCTTTTGTTGGTCATCTGAGCTTCAATGATTGAAAGTTCAAATCACTAGAATTAATTTTTCTCTGGACATCTCAACATTTATTTTTTCACTTGTCTAAGCTGTGCATGTACAATTTCTAAAAGCAACTATTTTGTTGTCAAAAGCCTCCTAAAATATTGCTTGCCATTTATTTGGTTGAATATAAATGTAAATTTCGCACTTACATCTAACCAAAAAAAAACACAAATTTTACTGCAGTTCATCTAACAAAAATCAAGGGCTTACAGCATGGTTCAACGCTTATTTTAATCACATATCAGTAAGTAATCCACATTGAAGCCAATAACAAACAAATGTTTTCCCTTGAGTTCAAGGGGGGGAAATGATTTTCTTCCACTATCCATAAGGATCGATTGAAGCTCCAAAAATGCAGAGCACTGGAAGCATATTGATAAGAAGTGCAATTGTGTTTATAACTTCCTTATTTGCTTTGATTTATTTGCTGGAGATTACTCTCGTTTAAGCAGAGTTATCATTAACTTCATACCTAATCTAATGGAGTGGTTTTTTTTGCTGTCCGCTAAAGTTAGTAAGACTGCCAAGAAATGGCTAGTGGCTGGCCATCTAGTGGTTAAGTTCTTGAGGAATGAAAGTTGTGTGCTTGTGAGATATAGGGTAGACACACACACACAAGTGGCGTTCATAAATGAACCAACTTTAGAAAAAACATAAAATCATGCTGTAAATCTATAGCTTCTAATCCGAAATCACTGTCAAAATCAAAGCTGCGGTTGTAGTAAAAAGGCCTTTATTAAATTATAATCATGCCCTTCGTTCCTCAATCAAAGTTTCATTTATTTTTTAATAAGGGCGTCATGCGCCAAGTTCCTATGAGAGTTAGTAGATTTTACCTTTGTTTATTGTTTAGTTAAAAAATCATTACAATGTTATGGTTTTTTAAATAAAAGTAGCATAACAATTAGTGCCTATCTTTATCATATATAACATATTGTAGTTAATGTTTATGTTGTTGAAAAATAAGTATACCTAACTTCAAATCTAATCAAGTGGTTTTTTGTCTTTCCACTAAATTTAACAAGATTGCCAAGAAATGGCTAGTGGCAGGCCATATAGTACTTAAGCTCTGAAGACATGAATGTTGTGTACTTATGGATATACGATAGTAGCACTCATAAATGAACTAACTTTAGAAAAAACATAAAATCATACTACAAATCTATAATTATTAAATCGAAATCACTGCCAAAGCCAAAGTTATGGTTATCTTAAACATAAAGTAAAAAAGTATTTATTAAATTTTAATCATGACCTGCCTCCCTCAATCAAAATTCCATTTTTTTTATAACATCTATTAAATCAATTTTATATATATATATATATATATATATATATATATATATATATATATATATATATATAATTTAATAAATAGTATTATAAATAAAATTATAATATATAAAACATATATATATGAATGTTTTAGTAGTAGTTTTTGCACTTTTCACTCTACTACTTTCATCATCGCAATTATTTCTCTTTTGAAAAGGTTTTTATAATAAAAAGGACTCTTATTAATTCATATAATTGATATATATATATGAATTAATAAGAGTCCTTTTATAATATATATCAATATTTTTGCACTACATTATAAGTTTTAGTAGTAGTTCTTTCACTTTTCACTTTACTACTTTTTTCATCGCAATTATTTCTCTTATGAAAACAACATTTGTGTATGACATTTTAAGTTTTAGAAATAGTTCTTGCACTTTTCACTCTACTACTTTCTCCATCACAATTATTTCTCTTTTGAAAAGGTTTTTATAATAAAAAGGACTCTTATTAATTTATATAATTGATATAATAATTAAAATATATATCATTGATCTTCCAACATTAATCCTCTTCATCCCAAATTTGAATAATTGCCATTGATCTTCCCTCCTTATTTCTATTTAAACACCATCACCCTCCATAACCAAATTAACTACAAGCTATCTAAAAAATCCATGTCCAATCTATGTTAAAATCTTTCATCAACATAGTCTTTTGATCAAGTCTTCAACCCAACATCATGCTGAAAATATGAGTCTTTGGTAAGCAATCTCCATCCATAATCATCATTTAATATTTTCTCTTTTGAATCTTGATTGGGAACATTTAAATTTAGGTTAGAATGTTTCTTTATATGTTCATTTTATGGCATTTTGACCTAATGGTTCTCAATTTTAATGGTAGATTGTAGATTTGGGCATTTTTATATCAATTGCATAATTAAATCTCATTGCTCAAATTTTCATCCTACACTAAGGTAAAAATAATTTAGATACCTAAAAAATATATCTTCAAAAGACTTTGATGTATCTTCATATGATAATTCTCCAATTACTTCATTTATAATATTTTTTTCAAGTGACATATCTTTTTTATTTCCCTTTTAAAATCTATCTTTTAATTCATCATTTATTTTTATGTTGCAAAGAAACATGCTTTAATTAGAGCTCTCTTTTACTAACTTTTTTGCATGATTTTGTACTTTATGATGGAGGTTATCTTTTACTCTATTTATATTTATTAGATCTAATTTTAGTACATTATTTATATGTAGATCATTTTATACCATATTTTTTACTTGACATAAAGATTGATGTTAGCTTGTTTATTTTGCAAGTTTTAGAAAATCATTTCTCATTCTTGTTGGTCTTTGTTATATTATGAATTCAACACCTTGTTCGAAGAGTATTCTTGAAGATTATTTATGATCACACTTTTGTAACCTTTTTTATAGCACCTTTATCTTCTTCTTTATTTCTCAATCTATTGTAATTCCTTTTGAAAGAAGTTTTTATTGATGGGGATATCAATGTAATGTCAAATCCCTTCATTATTTGTAAAATTTTATCTCCACTTTTGTAACCCAAAATTAAGTTTAATGGGGAGTGTTGAAAATTAACCTTTTTTGGGTTCACTTTAGTCATTTAGGCTTATTCTAAGTCTTTTTTAGGTGTGAATTTATTATTATTATTATTATTATTATTATTATTATTATTATTATTATTATTATTATTATTATTATTACACTTTATCCCATATATATGAGGTGTCTCTCATCTCTTTTATTTTCTTGTAAGATTTAGAAGTTACTTGCACAAGTAACTCCTCCCCCTACATGTCGTGAATTTCCTTTTACTCATTTTGGAATATGACATTTGACATACATTAAGGAGGTCTTGTAAGGTCATGATGGGATTCCTATAACTCTCTCATCCTTCCTCTTTCTTTATTTAAAAAACTCTATCCTTCTCTCTTCTTCACCATCTTACTCTAACTATCTTGAGATGCCATTTTTAGCTTAAGACCATTCTTCTATCTATTTATCTTGACTTCTATTTCATATTGTATTTAGAGATTAATTATTAATGATCTTTATAATATATTATGAAGTTTTTATTCATTTAACCATTTCTCCACTTGTCAATTCTTGGTTCTCTCACTTGTAATTGATTATAATTAATGTAATATCATTTATTTACATATTCTTTTTTGGTGATTTCAATGTTATTATAACAATCTTGGATAATTTCTTAATAAAACTTTCCCTTCTTTTCTCATTTTGCATTGGCATTTTTTCTAATTTTCCTTCAAGAAAAGATCTCCAATCTCAAACTATCTCACTTTGATGTTCTTGTTATAACTATGACATAGTCTATTCTAATATGCTTATAGATGATTAAGTGCATTTAGTCTTTTCTAATCCAAAAGCCATAACTCGTGCAACCATGTAACTTAGTATTCCTCCTCATCAATTGTGTTTTGTAAGGAAATATATAAGGATATTGGAAGGATAACTTCAGTGCTATAGACAAGTGAATATGGTGTTTCCCTTTTGGGTGTTTAAATGCCTATATGTTAATCTCACAAGGCATGATAAAGTTGTAAATGTTGATCATAATAATCATCATTGACAATATTTGTAAGGATTTTTGGGATATTTTTATTGGATATCTCTGAAGGTAATATGGTGTGGACTATCTGTGTTTGATATGGAAGTGAGTATAAATGGATTTAACATCCATATTTTTTAAGGACTTACCATTATACAAGGTGATGGTAGAGGGGATACCATAATAGTAAATGATGTGATTAAGGATGAATTTTAAAATGTGTTTTCCTATTACATATGTGAGAGGGATTGGATCCACCCATTTGGTGAAGTACTTAGCAGTGGTGATTCTGTGTTTGTGTTCATCAAAAAATTTAGGGTTGATTTTGACAATGAGATTAAGCTCCCATATAGAAAAGGGACACATAGTTGTGATGGGATTCAGAGTTTGAGATGGTACATGGATGAGACACCCATTATTTTTCACAATACATAATTTATAATATATTAGCAAGCATCTACCTCCATTATCAACCAATAGTAACTTGTTATCAATATTGTTTTGGTAAGTACTATGCTGCTAGTGTGTGCACTACAAATTCCATCATAGAATTCCTTGATGGCTAAGTTAGCCTCTTTTTAATTTCAACATCATAATACATTTTCATCATAGTCTCTATGATATAGGGTGTCACCAAGGAGTGTGAAACATGAGGTACATTGGATAAATGATTTCTTGTTATTATGTGAGAGGTTCGATGAAATAGCATTATCGTGAAGGTAGGTATAGATGTCATGGTACCAATGGGGAATTGGGACCAAAATTTTCACAAACCATCTCATATTCGGGAGTTTCATAAGATAGTATCATCCATATTTTGACCATGAATTAGATTTTTTTGTATATCCTTGTGCATCTCAAGAAGGGAACCAATGGTGGCTATGGCATCCATTTCTTTATTATTAGCATGAGGAACCAACTCAAACTATATATGTTTGAAGTACTATCTTATAACCCCATCCATTATCTTTTATAAAACAAGTTTCTCATCTTTGGCTTGTCATATTATGAGCTATAAATATTCATATACTGATAAATGTTGTATACTCTATTGGATTTTTATCTTTAGACCAGAAAGGAGGGCTTCATATTTTTCAATGTTATTTATGCAATGGAATCTAATTCAAAATTATTTTAGGATAATATATACTTGTGGTGTAATTAATAAAATTCCTACCCTAGAGGCATGAGTGGTGAAGGAATTATCAAAGTGAAATTTCCATTTTTTTGACTCATCAAGGGATAAAATAGATTTATTTAGAAATTAAATGGTTAGAAGTTGCTTATCTATTAAATGTGCTTCTTCCAATTAACCTGCAAGAAAATTTCCCTTAATAGATTTTTGGTTTATATATTCAATGTCAAATTGAGTCAACAACATGACCCACTTAGCCATCCTTCCTATAAGAGTTGATTTTGATATGAGGTACTTTAGTGGATCTACTTTAGCAATAATTTTGGTTTGATTTTTAAGCATGTAATGTCAACACTTTTGTGAAGTAAAGATAATAGATAAACATGCTCTTTCAATTAAGGATTAGTTGAGCTCATAAAGCACCAAAGTTATACTTAGGTAGTATATTTCTATTTATGTTCCCTATTTTTCATGTTGTGTTATAAGTTCCCCTAAGGCATGTTGAGTAGTTGATATGTATAATAGTATTGGTTTCCATAGAGTGGATGGGATCAAAATTGGTGGATTAGATAGATATTGTTTTAAGATATCAAATTACTATGTACATTCTTCATTCGAGTTAAAAGTAACATCCTTTTTGATAAGTTGTATGAATGGTTGAAATTTACTCATAATTTGTGATATGAATCATCAAATGGCTTGTATATTGCCTTATAGATTGTGAATTTTTTTGAGATTCGAATGAGGAGGCATTAATACTATAGCTTTGAATTTAGTAGGATCAAACTCTATACCTCTTATTGATATAATGAAGTCATGATTTTTCTTGATTTGGCCCGATAAACACACTTGTTAGGATTCAAGTGGACTTTATACTCCCTTATCCTTTCAAATATTTTATGTAATAATATAGGATGATCTACCCTAATTTTTTATTTGGATAATATATCGTCAACATAGTCTTCCATAATGTCATGAAGTATGTCATAGAAAATAATAATTATTGTTCGTTTATATGTTTCTCTTGCATTATTTAGATTAAATAGCATGACTTTGTAGCAAAATGTGACCTAGGGTGTTATAAATGTTATTTACTATTGTTATTCAAGTGAAATTTTCATTTGGTTATCACCTAATAAATTATCCATTAGAGATAAAATCTCATGCCTTACTATAAAATCTATTATCATGTCAATGTTTGGGAGTGGAAACTCATCCCTTGTCCATGCCTTATTAATGTCTTGAAAGTCATCACACACTCTAATTCTTATGGGTTATTTTATTACTAGGATGATATTGGAAATCTAATCCAAGTAGTCAATAGGCCTAATGAATCCAACCTCTAACATATTCTATAGTTCTTCTTTGACACGTAATGCCACTTTGGGATGCATTTTTTAAAGTTTTTTCTTGACTAAATTTGCATCCACATGAGCTATTAGGTGATATACCACAAGTGAAGGATATAACCTTGGCATGTCTGTATATGATAAATTGAATACATCTACAAATTATGTTATAAGCATGACACGGATTTCTTATTCTTCAAGATTGAATAACTATAATTTTAAGGTTTTCCTCTGAGCTAATGTTTACATCAATGGTTTATACTATTAATAATGTGAAACTATCTTGCATTTGTGTTGGTATGGTTGAGTTCCTCCTATATTGGCATCTTGGATATATTTTCACCAATAGACATGTCTTTTATTTATTTATTTTTATTTTTTTCATCCAATAACACCTCAGAAAAAGAGGTGTTCACTAAGGGATGTGGATTTTTTTATTTTTTTATTTTTTTGGACTAAGGAATTATTCATGTTGCCCAAAGTATGTTGATGTATGTAAACTAATTTTGAATCCTTTTTTATGTTCTCCTAATGGAATGTTGTCTCTGATTCCCATGAATTATGTGATTGCCTCTTTGTTTTGGACATTGTCAAGTGGTAATTGATTTTGTTGGTCCCAATATATAATTTTAGGATATTTGAGTTCTAGGGTAAGAATGCTTACGTCATCAAAGAGGTTGGTGGATGATAAGTCTTCATATAGGTTATGGACATAACTCATTTCATCATTAGAAGATGACTCATCATACACCATGGTAAAGTCACTAATGTAATCATACGGATCACCATTAGGCCGTTTATAGCTCATGCCATGGTATTCATTATTTTCTTGAGAAATTATAGGATCCAAAATGCCTTGTTCATGGATACCAATACATTTGCCTTTATAGTTAATAATTTTATCAATTGATTTTCATAACTACATAATACTCATTCTTTTGAAAATAGGTTGAAATTTCATCATTGTATAGCCATGAGTCATTTGAACTCTCAATTTTTTCATATGAAAGAATTTCTCTTTTTACAAAATAGGTTTTACCATACTGATGTGATATATTTTCTTTCTTCTTGATTTTATAGGGCTTCCCATGGTTGTTACGAGACATATGTAGTTTACCTAAGTAGAAAATATCTTGGATTTCATATTCACCCATACCTTTGTCAATGATTTTGAACTTGGATTTAGAGGATGTGGATTTAGATTATTTTTTTCTAGATGTGGATGTGAAAGGGGAGCTATTTCAAGTGGATGATAAATCATCTAGATGGATATAATTTTGAATCTTTGGTGTTTCTCTAGATTTTTTTGCCTCATAGGCATCTTCTATAAGAGGTAAATAGTTTATTTTTGTATCTCCCTTCCAAAACTTTATAGTATTGGAAAGGTTGGGGATCACCAAGAATGGTAACTTTCATTCTAGAATGAGGGAATTTAATGCAATGGTGAAGTGTGGATGGTATGACATGCATGACATGAATCCATGGTTAACCAAGGAGGATGTTGTATGGAAGGTTAAAATCAATGATATGTAATAAGGTTTGGTGCATGACAAGCCCTAACATAATTTAAATATCTACTAGACTAGCTAATTGTCATTCCTCATTGTCATAAGCCTTTATGGTGATGGTATTAGAATCTAATATTTTTTCCATATAAACCCAGATGTTTAATGAAGGTTAAAGTGCATATATTCATACTAGACCCATTGTCTATAAGTATCCTCTTTACTTTATGTTTTAAAATGATCGAATTGATGTATAAGGGTAATTTATGATATAGACCCATAGGGGAGATGTCATTTTGCTCAAACACAACTTGGTGGCTTGAGGACAAGTGTCCCACAAGTGCTTAGAAATTGGATGGAGTGATGTATTGTGGGACTCTTGACTCTTGTAAGGGTTTGTACAAGATATATTTATAATCACTAGATGTTTTAAGGAGGTCAAAAATGGATATTTGAGTCAGTGTCTTCTCAATATGATCAATGGTATTTTATTTGCCTTTAAAAGTGGGTAAAGGAAGCCTTGAGATAGGATCCTAGCCAGTTACTATGCAAACTTAGAATTTAATTTTGATGGTGGATATGTGATTGTTCATAGGTTGGACATGACTGACAACAACATCAAATGGATGGATATACTTTATAGATTTAGTGTTGTTTGTTTAGTTCTGACCTTAATTTGTTTGAGATCAAGGTTGGTCATGATTTAGAAAGGGATCTTGGTATTCTCTATGTTTTGGTTTTTGGATGTAGATGCATTTCCTTCTATCTCTATATCTCAATAATCAACTAAGTCTTAGACATAGTTATTTAATGTTATGCATATATTGGTGGGGTGACCTTTGACTTTGTGGTGTTTAAAATATTTGTGTTCCTTATACCAAGCTGGTTTGGTAATGTTTTCATCAAATTGTTTGGTTTGTAATACTATCATGTTTGTGGTCACTAACTTGTGTAAAACATATTCAAGGGACTCTCCTAAAGGGGTATAGGTTGTTAGTTTAATATCTTATTTTGGTCGACCCCTAGGTATGGTGATGTTTATGGTAGCTTGGACATTTTGGACATGTTTGTCATTAGTTACCCCATCACTGACTACATTTTTATTCTTGATAAATAATTTTGGTTTCTTAGCTTGGATTTGATCTTGATTATCCTTATGGGAGATTCTGATAAGTCTCTTGATTATAAGTACTCGTTCAATTTGTACTCATTTTTTGATGATTTCATCAAAGGAATTTACACAATGGAATTGTAGGTGAAGTCCATATCTGGATTGAGATTTACAATAAATATGGTGATCAATTATTTTTTGGGGATTTTACAAGGAAACCTACTGAATAAGCCACGCCATTTTTATAATAAAGAGGAAAAACTTTCCCCATTCTCTATTTGGAATTGTACAAGTCTACCATGGTAAGCTCATGTTCTACATAATATGAAAAGTGTTTTACAAACTTCTTAGGGAGATCTATAAACATGGTAATTAATCCTTTTGGTAAACATAGGAACCACTCTAAAGTTTGACCACCTAAACTTCTTGGGAAGAGCCTAATTAAATAATTTTCACTATAGGCAACCTCTTGGAAAGACAAAAAAAATCCTTGATGTGTTCTCTAGGGTCACCTTTCATTTTGTACTTGTCAAACTTTGGAGGTTCAAAGTGGGAGGGAAAGGTACTTTCATCATATTTGTATGAAAAAGATATCAACATAGTTCTTCAAACATATTATTTTTGCTTCGAGTTTGACTCTCATCTTAAAATCCTTGGATAACATCCTTCATAGTTTTCCATTATTGGACAAATGATGCGTATTTGAATGGTATATATGATGATTATTTTTTATTATAATTGGGAGACATGAGGGTCAAATTAGCAATGATTTGTTGATTATTTGATTTGATATTTGAAGTATTTATGATGGAAGGATTGACATAGGATTTAATATTGTCCAATTCTTGGGTCAATCTTTGAATGCACTCAGACACAACTAGTTTTTGTTCGTATTGGGTTTGGTTATCTGGAACTAATTTTCCCTTGTCAACATGGATATGGGAGACATGATGAGGGTTATCATTAGTGGACTCTAGTTTAAATTTTTTCATACCAATAGAATTACTATATGGTGCTTGGTCATGATGGGAAGGGATATGGTTCCTTTTAATAATGAGGTGACTTATATTTTTTAGGCTATATTTTAAAGGTAACTTAACCTCTAATTCTATAAGCTGTAACAAGACTTGATCCTTATTATCTAAAAGGTAGTTACTAATTTAGGCATGGGTTTATCTTGACTTAGATTAATCATTAGTCGCAATGTTATATTCACTTTGATCAGTGAGGCTATGAGTATCATTATCAATGACTTCTCCATGACCATCTTATTTTTCAAAGTGAAAATGATCTCTACCAAAATGTTCTTCCCTATCTTAAGGTCGATATAATAATGCTTAAAACCTAGTGATTGGGGCCATAGTGAAAACTCTTGATATGTGTTTGAATCAATATTCTGTTTGAATCAAAAGTTGACTCAAGATTTGATTTGTAGAACAAGTGTGGTTGGCTGTTTGATAATTTAGTTTTGACTAGTTTAATTTGGCTTGCTTAGAAATACAAGTTTTGGTTGCGATCAAAAAGAGAGTTTTGTGGTTTTGGATGAAAAAAGCTTGGGATTTTGGATTACCTAATTCAATTATTGGTTTATAAAAAGGTGAAAAAAACACACAAACAAGACAACCCTAAATTAGTCAAGTGGGTGTGTATCTAAGCAGTAACCCACCATTAATATCGTAAAATCTATCAAGTACCTGGTGAGTAATATTAGGGAATGACATTTTCTTGGCACTATTCCTCGATTATGCCAAGATTTATATGATAATATTTAAAAACTTTCTAAGGTATGTCTTATATATACCTTGTGGTACATTGAGGCATGATTCCTTGTAAGGGAATATCTAAACCCTAAGTATTGGTAATCAAATCTACCTCAAGTCACTTGGGGCTTAACCAAGCTTAGGAATTGAAGATAATTGATCCTTGAATTTATATACATTGACCATACATAGGGTTTAGCCTATGAGATGGTAATGAAATCCATGGTGAAAGAGCACCTAAAAAGAAAAAATAAAGAAGATTCAAATTAGTTCAAATTTCAAAGATTACTTATGTGGTGCGAGGAAAGATCATACTCAAATCCAACTCTTGGGACAAAAATATTACTAGGGTTTATTTATAATTATCTAGATCACCTCATGGTTCAACAGAAGAGTATATGTAAAACCCATAACAATACAAACAAGATATAAATGCAAGGAAATTAAATATTTTAAAAAGAAATTGTTAGTACCAAAAATTGTTTCAATTTTATGTCTTTGTCCTACAGTTTTGCAGATGAAAGAGTTTATAATACTCTTCAACCAATATATCTCTAATAAGCCATTACCATCGTGATGAAGCTAATGCATTACCCATAAATAGGTTATATAATGCTGAGATTCTTTGTTATTTTATAATATCATGGTGAAGAAGATTATATAGGAGTAGGGGGAGTTAAATCACATAATAATTGATCGTGGAACTGAGTGTAACTCGCTATAAAACTTATAATATAACTCATAGTGTCACTTCATTGAACTCCAAGTGGAACACTAGGTGGAACTCACCCACTTAACCTTTTTATCACACCTAAGTAAGCTAAATCTAAATGTGTAGAGATAATCCATTTAATAAACAAATATAATAATAAATATCCTACACCAATACCCCCCCTAAGTGTAGCTTAGGTAGGCAAAAAAAATTAGTCCCATCAATAAGACCTAATGAGATACCCACATACAATTTAACTCTCAAAAAATAGAGAAAAAGGAGAAAACTTGGTGGAAAAAACTCTTCCCAAAAAAGAGAAGGTAGGACTAGAAAGCCCCACTTCAACACCCACCTTAAGCATAACTTAGGTGGGCTAGATAATTGGGTCCCAAAAATGAGGCATTATGAGGTACCAAAGTGTATAATGATGATACAAGTATCCTACAAAATATGAAGAATGTGTGCCTCCAAAAATAAGAGAGAGAAAATAAGTGCATAATGTCACATGATGAATTCTATAATAGGTCCTGCAATAAATGGTGTATCTTCCCTTTAGAAGAAAGAAACCCTAAGCTATCAAACTATTGAATTTCCACTCAAATGGAATGTAGATAGGAATCATGATGTAGATCTATGAAAAATGCTCAAAAGTCTTCTTGCTAGTTTTCAAATGTGCCAAAATCTGATCAGGAGTCACAAGCCTAACTATATAAGATAGTAATAAGGAAGAATATAATGAAGGGGAGAGAATGGGATGGTTTATAAATACCCTCATTATATCAATAGAAGAAGAATAAAAAAAGTCTACACAAATGATCTAAATCCACTACTCAAACACCAAACAAATTGATACTGTATACACCAAAATAGCTCCATATGCCATGAGAGATTGTCCACTGTGAAAAAATGGTGTCAAAAATATAGATGAAGTCTCTCAAAGATAATGGATTTGGCAGTGATGGAAGAGACAAACAACTAAAAAAGTGAAAAGATGTCCAAAATAGAACACACAAATGCATGAAGGTAAACAAGTTTAAATTAGCAAACCTCCTCATAACATTTTATAACTCAGTGCAAGTATGGTATATCTTAATAAACCAAATGAAAACAAAGAAGACATTGGGCTTCACCATAATAGCTCCAAACAAGGAGACTGTCGACTTGTCAAAGAAGCCATCAACTAATATGAGAGATGCTCCAAAAAAATAAGAGATCAAAAAAGTGTCACCATAGAAGGTAAAGTGCTAAGAAAGGGGCCTTACTAGAGACATGACACAGACTACAATTGTGTCAAAGTGCTAATGCACAAACTAGAATAAAGCATGTCATGGACTGATAAAAGAGTATGAAAAATAAAAAGAAAGCCATCATGTTTATAAAAACACACCTAAAATGATCAACTACCCAAAATGACAACTTATAAGTTCATACTCAGAATAGGGATGCCAATCACAACTGAAAATGCATCCATATATGAGCAATTGGTGCATGAAGTACAATGTAGAAAATAGTAGGGTCCATAGCACAAGAAACCCCCTTGAATATGACACTTTATAACTTTAGTGCATTTACAATAAAAATAAGATCAATGGATGGAAAATTAAAATTAAGGCACTTTCGCAAAAAAATGACATTTAGTTTCAAGCTACCGATCAAAACTTATTACACAATCAATTTTCTATCATTAATGCTCTATTTTAATTGAATTTTCACAAAAAGTTTAAGTGCTCCATGTCTTCAAGAAAAACATAGCCTTGTAAATACTCATTGGAATTGGCATGGAACTGCGGTCCTCTTCAAATCAGCTAAAGTCAAAAAAACCCTTATACTTGCCCTTATGTGCTCTCGGTCAAGAAAAAAGCCACTTAAGGCAAAATAAAACAACTATTTTAAAAATAATAATTAAAAAATAACTAATTTTAAAAGGATTTTAGGGCAAATTTTTAGGTTTTTAAATTTTTTTCAAAGAAAAGTAAATGACCAAAAGAAAAAGGTGCCCCCATTGACACGGGCATAGACCGTGGAAGAGGCCCAAAACACCATTTATAGGTTACCCAAACTTGGATCAAGGGCGTCTGGATAGCTAGAAGCTCAAATCAGGCTATGAGTGGGTCAAAACATAGGTGGAGACCGACGAGGAGACCAAAAACCACTGGGAGATGAAGATCACTTACAAAAATTGGTGAGTGGCTGTAGTAAACTAGCATGCATGGCACAACATACAAGAATGGATTGTGAGCAGATCAAATGCCTGGATTTCCAAGAGAGACACCAGGCTTTTGTATAGGATGTATATCGTCGATCCATGAGAAGTATCGGTCATTCCACTCAATATAACAAGCAATAACCAACTAAAAATAAAACAGTGAGTAAAAAGACCAGGTCGTGTGGAAGAATGATCAAACCATCAAGGAGATAGGTAGCGTCAGAGAATCTTAGGTCCTCACCATCTCAGCTCTTCATCGTCTAGCGAATAAGAGCGAGGATAAAATGTCTTCCAGAAAACAAAATCATCGGGCCATGATACCAACAGGACATAGATTATTAGAGGGAGCTATGAACTACCGAGATGCCAGATAATGATGCAAACATTCATTTAATACAGGTCGATGCCATAGATATGACTTCTAATGAAACATAAATCTCTATCCAATGCTTAAAATTCCATCTGTAGGACAAAATAACAAAGTGCAAATTGACTTTAAGGTCAAGCAGTTAAATTATAAGGTGTAAAGGCTCCCAAGCATCTTGCCATCACAGATCTAATGATCGCAACATATGTTGGTTAAGTGATGAGCCATAGGATCGAGATGGCAACCAGCCAATCTTATCCGAATGCTAGAAGGATGATGTACAGCTAGATTATATCACTATCGGGTGAGAGGGCAGCAGTTCAAGCCTTGCCAGCATGAAACGAGAGGGTGGAGACTCGAGGTCTCCACATCGATTCCAAAACACGAGCACCTATTTTGTTGCTTTAATTTATATCAAAGCCAATGAATGTTGAAGGAGGGTAATCACTAGGGTAGACATAATACATACCTAAAATAAATGGATTCTCAAAATAATGATCCTTCTCCACCCACATGACAACCAGCTGTGCTACGCGGATCATAATTATTCTACACAAGTAGATTATCCTCTCAGGGCCAAGATCTGCATAGATGTTCACCACAGGCCACAAACATGAACAGAGGCATTTACTACAATAGCCCAAAAATCAGCTCAGGACCCAAAAGTTTAAGGATGCTATGTTTAACATCAACGATCAGTTTGCACAAGATAATAATCTCTGATTATTATAGGGTGGCTTTGATACCATGAAAGATTTTGGAATAATCTTCAACCAAGATCTCTCCAATAATCCATGACCATATTGATGAAGCTAATGCATTACCCATAAATAGGTTATATAATGTTGAGATTCTCTATTATTTTATAATAGTGTAGTGAAGAGGAATATATAGAAAGAGTAGGGGGAGATAACTCAAAAAAAAACTCATCATGGGACTGAGTGTAACTCACTATGGAATTCATAAGATAACTTGTAGTGGCACTCAGTTGAATTCTAGGTGGAACTCACCCTCTCACCCACTTAACATCTTTATCACACCTAAGTAAACTAAATCTAAATGTGTATGGATAATCCATTTAATAAATAAATGGAATAATAAATATCTTCCACCAACCTGTCGCCCTGCCTCCCTCGATCCCCCACTTTAAACGTAACTAAGGTGGGCAAAAAATAAAAATAGGTCCTAGAAAGAAGCCCTAATAAGATACTCACGTACAATACAACTCTCAAAAAGTGGAGTAAAAGGAGACAACCCAGTGGGAAAAACTCATCCCCACCCCCCAAAAAAAAAGAGAGAAGGTAGGACTAGAAAGCTCTACTCTAATAGTAGAAAATTGTTAATATTTTATTTATCATCTTTGATAGGAGAAGCATTATAGGTTAGTTAAAACAAGCATAAAAGATAGTAAAGAATAGAAACAAAAATGAATTCGCTGAGACAAATAATGAATTCATTATTTTATATGATGAATTCATTGTTAGTCAAAGAAAAAAACTGAAAATAAATAAATAAATAATTAATAAAAATAAATTAAAAAATAGAATGCATAAAATGATACTTTCGATTTCACCAAACCTTAGAATGAATTAACCATTTTATAGGATGAAATCATTGTTAGACAGAATGATTTCACTATTAGAAAAAAATTAAAAATAGGAAAAAAAACATAAATAAAATAATATCCCTGTGATAAAACTGCTAATTTGAAGGATGATTTCATTATTTCTCAACACAATTTCATTTTTAATCAGCAAATATGAAAACACACAAAAAATATAATGCTACTTATGATGAATTTGCATGCTCAACACGAGTTCGTCGTTATACAATATGAGTTCACTATTTTCATGTAAGCTTTCATCATTCCTTTGTTTTATACATGTGAAACCTAAAGAAAAAATTTAAAAAAATATTGGATAAGATGAATTCACTAATGAACGGTATGATTTCATCATTGTATATAAAAATTTCATTGTTTCTCAAAAAATAATAGAAAGAAGATGAAAACAAATTGTGACTAATTATATTGCTCCTACAAAAGCCTAAAAAAATATCAAAATACATCCGAGAACTTTTTTTTTTGAAAACTCTCCAAAAACTAATGAAAAGGTGTCAGAACAAGCAAGGGAACAAGTCCCACTAGGCATGCCAAAATGAAATATGTAGAATTTAGAATGTAAATTAGAAGATAAAAATGAAAATTACCTTCTACTTTAAATCAACATAAACCTCAAGTAGAGATTTGAAATAGTAAACAACAACATATACCTTACACTTACAAATAATGAAATTCATTCATTAACTTGAATGTGCTCTTGATCAATTAATATATGGTTGCTCAAATAGAAACCCTATGCAATGGAATTTCAGTAGCATAACGATAACATGGTTGATGGTTTTGATATTGAAAGATGTTAAATTCGATAGCTTACAAATTTATGTCCACAGTGGAGGAGAGGACATCAATTTATAGAGTATTTTGAGGGAAAATGGAAGGTTCAATTTAATTATAAATATTATATAATTTATAATTTGGATGGTGGATATAAATTCAACGAGTCAAGTTAAGGATTATGAATTAGTTGGAAGAAGTGGTCAAGCTTTTTGAACATTAAATGGGTTGAATATATTAAATAATTTGTTGGAATGTGTAACAATGTCTTAAATAAAGTTTTTTGGGATGTGGATTGTCATAATTAAGGTGTTTGAATGCTTTAATGAGATTTGAACAAGTTGGTTAGTGGTTAAATGGGGAGGTTAGGGGATTAAATGAGATTGGTTGTGTAGGATGATGAAGTGGCAGGGGTGATTTTTATTTTATTTTTAATTATTTATTTGTAATTTTGGGTGCATGATTAATTAACATAACTAATTTTGATTAATTAGTTAATTAATCAAAAAGGATCATGTTAGGTAAAAAAAATTGGATTTTGATGAAGAATGGATTAGTAATGGATATGTTGAATGTAAAATGTCTATAGTTAATGACAACACTAAAGTGGTAAAATTTAGGTGACTACACATCTAAAAGGGACAATAAAAGAGACTATTGGAAGCCTTTCACAATAAGGCATATGGAGGCCATTAGTATTTTAGATTAATTGCATTCAAGATTATTCAATCTAACTACCATTGGTCATCTATTTTTAAAGACTCTTATGAGTGGATATTAAAATGTGAATCTTATAAAAAATATGTAGGTGTTGTCTTCAAATTTTGATTTACTAAAATTTTGCTTCCCACATGTAAAACTTGCCCTACAAAACCCTTTGGATCAAATTTTTAAATCCATAATTAACCACTTTTCCTTTAAAATCCAACCAAAAGAGTCATGTTTTGTGTCTCACATATAATTTGAGCACATTAGGTATTATTATTTTGATCATCCTTTTTGGTGTGTTATAAGTCTCAAATTTTGAACTTCCTTCATCAACTTGCCTTCTTGTAAAGTCATCTCTCAAATTATAATTTTTATTTAGTGTGTTTTTCCTTTCAGAAATGTCAAAATTTTGGTTACAATTATTTTAACCTGATTTAGATTTATACAATCTTAATTGAGATATAAAACTATGTGTATAATTCAAATTATAATATTTGACATATGGGCATGAATTTGAATGTAAATTACTAAAGTTGATTTAAAAATGACATGTGATAAATATATAAAATAATAAATATATCAAGGTAATTTTATTTTTAGGTTTATTGATTAACTGTGACTGAATTTTGATAGTGGAAAGGGCTAGAAGAGAGCCCAAAAATCACTCAAATTTGGTACTAATTGTCTATGCACACAGGTTCACTAATGTCAAGTTGGGATGAATCAGTTGACAAAATTGACTATAGGGTGACATTACTATCTTGGGTTATTTTAAGGCTCTATGACCATACAATATGTTGCATCTACCTAAAATAGCCTATGTGTGTGATTTTGATGACTATGTGTGTGATCAATCTCCTTTTCTTTGAAACCCTAGGTCTACTTGTGAAGGATATAAACCTATAAAAACTTTCAAAGTGTAATGGGCTAAGTTGATTCAATTTCCCATGTTGATGACTACATGATACCTACATATCCAATACTCCAAAGAGATAAGTCATGCCACATGTATTTCTTCCCCTTAGTGTGAATGTGCAATTGTGATCCTTTTCTAAATGAATGCACCTAGTAATCTAGTTTTCAACACTTGAAAATGTTTTCTATTGACTTATATTTTTGTGATTCAGACTTGTTTGATGACTACTCCCAGTCACTAATTTTTTAATTGATAATAATAAGGAATTTTTTTTCAATGTGTTGTAGTGCATAAATTTGTATCAGATGAGTGTTAAAATAAGCTTTACCTTGATTTCTATTTATATTAATCCATTTAGGTAATTTATCACATCACTAACACACTAAGAAAATGGTTTGATCCATAGATATTGATTAGATTTAAAAATTAGTTGTTTTCAAGTGAGAAACAATATTGTCAACCTTGGGATAGTTATGTGGAAAAAATTGTCTAAGATTAACATTTATGTCTAATAAATAGTAATGAATATACTATGATTCACAGACATCTGAGTAATATGTTTATCTAGTTTGAATCATAATGAAATGTTTCTTTAGGTGACTAAAATAAAAATGCAAGGGTTGGACTCATAGTGAAGCTTGTAGATGTAAGATAAGGCTAACACGAGTCATTTGAAGATACACAAGTCATGTAGGATAAATGTAGGTCAAGGTTGATATTTACAAGTGTATAATACTAGATTTTAGTGTCTACAAATACCTCCATTTTAATCTAGTATTGAAATGCAATAAAAATACTAGAGTAAAAGGATAAGGTATACTCGAGTGTGTATAAAAACATTTTCTATGGGAGATGGATCTAAATGTGTAATTGCCCCAAGAAAAATGTGCAATTAAAATGTATTAATCAATGTCCATATGCAAAATCATAAATTTGAATTATAATTAAAATTTTAAAATTAAAAGAAAGGAAGTAGTACACCTATATGTGGGTGAAACTATGTTTCCCTCTAAATTATTTGGAGATGATGCTTCCTTGTTGAAGAATTGAATAATGGTTCCTCTTATTAACCCATTGTATTATTTATGGTGATTAACCCAAAAAAAAAAAAAAAAAATTCAAACATTTGGGTTGCAAAGACAAATGCCCAAACCCTCACGAATTTATGGAATAGTGTTGTTGAACATCACTGAACCTCAAACACATTAATTCAAGTAACTAATCTAACTCTGATCTTGTACTCAAATATTATAAGGTAGGAACCACAAAATGGGTTCTTTATGATTAATTCCAAGGCCATTGAGCATCAATGAATCTAAATGTACATTAATTCAAAAAACATGAATCAGCTATTGCAGACAAACTTATGGATTTAAGGTTGCTCACTTCCCAGTGCCATTGAATTATGTTTGAAAATAAATAAATAAAATAATACTCACTCATACATGATGAAATTCAAACATTTTATATTTTAATGTATATTTTATTTCTTGCACCATACTCATATACCATGAAAATGATTTCTTTTGGTTTTAAATATTTAATTTAACTCTAATTATTTTGGCTAGCAATTTGAATTTTCTTATAGAGTAAAGCTCTGAAGATTTAATTTGAAATTTGAGTTTAAGGTTTTTATAATAACACTTAAAAATTATAAGTATTTTTAGTTAATAAATTTAACATAAATTATTTTTGGTGAAACATCTTTTACAATTTGTAAGTTATAAATTGCTTTATCAAAACCTTTTTTGGAGATGAGGTAGCTCTGCTAGGAAAATGATAGGTCATCAATGATCCTTAGTACCAAATTATGGAAAAAGATAAGGATATTATTGCCTTAAATTTTTAATTTGAATATAGAAACCAAATCATTCTTCTTTTACAAACCTCACATAAAGAGAAACGTAATAAAATTAAAAAAATTTGTTGACTCTTTCACCATCCAAATTATGATTTAAATAATGCAAAAACCTCAAATGTTGTTTTTCATCCCATAATGAGCATATTATTTTACAACATATTATTTTTAACCCTAACTGAAAAATTATGCTATCTATGGTTTATTCTTGTAGTGGTCTTGGCAAGTGTGAAAATGATAATGTTGATCCTCTTTCACTTAAATCTAACACAAATTGTATAGGAATTAGTTTTAATGCTTCCATTGCTTCTAATATAAATTTGAAGTCCTATTGTCCTCTTCAAAAAAGTAGCTTACACAATAGTTCTCCTAATTATCATATACTTATTTTGATTATGATGTCTGTAATGTTCATTCTTTGGTTAAAAATGATAAAACTTGTGAACATTGTAGAAAACACAGTCATTGTATCTCTAACTAGTGGAAATTAAATCCATGTGATGGTTGTGTTAAATCAGCTCATAACACTTTGCATTGTTGGAAAACCATTAAAAGACCTACTTCTAAGTAAAAAAAAAATTGGATACCTAAAGAATGTATCTTCCAAAAACTTTGATTTGTCTTCATGTGATAATTTTCCTATTGTTTCATGTACAATATCTTTTACAATTGACACATCTTCTTTCTTTCCTTTTTAAACTCAATCTTTTAATGCATTCTTTATTTTTCTTTTGAAAAAGAAACATGCTTTAATTGGAGCTCCTTTTACTAACTTATTTTGCATGATTTTGTACTTTCTGATGGAAGTTATCTTTTGCTTAATTTGCCTTTATTAGATCTAATTTTATTACATTATTTGTATGTAAATAATTTTATGGCATATTTTTTACTTGAAATGAAGATTGATGTTATATTTTTTGTTTTGTAGGTTTCATTGAACCATTTCTCATTCTTGTTGGTCTCTGTTCCATTCCAGATTGAACACCTTGTTCGAAGAGGATTCTTGGATATTTTTTATGATCACAATTTTATAACCTTCTTGACAACACCTTATCATTTTGTTTATTTCTGTCTATTATAATTCCTTTTCAAAGAAGTTTTCATTGAGAGGGATATCAATGTAATGTCAAATACCTTCGTTATTTGTAAAAAAAATTTCTCCACATTTGTAATCCAAAATTAAGTTTAAGGGAGAGTGTTGTAAATTCACCTTATTTGGGTTCACTTTAGTCATTTAGACTTATCATAAGTCCTTTTTAAGTGTATATTTATTATTATAAATTCACTTTATCTCAAATATATGGCATGTTTCTCATCTCTTTTGTTCTCTTGTAGGATTTAGAACTTATTTGCACAAGTAACTCATCACCACACATGTCACATATTTCCCTTTACTTATTTGGAAGTATGACATTTGACATAGTTAAAGAGGACTTGTAAAGTCATGATGGGATTCTTATTACTCCATCATCCTTCCTCTTTCTTTATTCAAAAAACTCTCTCATTATCTCTTCTTTACCATCTTGCTCTAACTATCTTGAGATGCCTCTTTTAGCTTGAGACCATTCTTCTATCTATTTATCTTGGATTCTATTTGATATTGCATTTGAAGATGAATTATTTAAAATCATTATAATACATTGTAAGGTTTTTCTCCATTTTATGATTTCCCCACTTGTCAATTCTTGGCTCTCTCACTTGTAATTGCTTACTATTAATGTAATCTCATTTATTTGTGTATTCATTTTCTTTATGATTTTAACATTATCATAACAATCTTGGATAATTTCCTAATAAAATGTTCCCTTATTTTCTTATTCTACATTAGCATTTTTTAATTTTCCTTCAAGACAAGATCTCCAATCTCAAACTATCTCTCTTTGATCTTCTTCTTATAACTATGACATAGTCTATTATAATATGCTTGTAGATGATTAAGTGAATTGAGTCTTTTCTAATCTAAACATTGTAACTCATGCAGCCATACAAATTAGTCTTTCTCCTCATCAGTTATGTTTTTAAAGTAAATACATAAAGATGATAACTTTATCTCAATTGATAGGATAAATTCAGTGTCATAGACAAGTAAATATGGGGTTTCCCCTGTGGATGTATAAATGCTTGTATGGTAAGCCCATAAACCATGATAAATTTGTAAATGTTAATCAAAACTATCATCATTAATAATATACTTAAGGATTTTTAGGATATTCTTATTGGATGCCTCTGCTTGCCCATTACCTTGATGGTAATATGGTTCAGACCATATGTGTTTGATATGGAAGCGAGTATAAAGGGCTTTAACATCCTTATTTTTTAAGGACTTGCCAATTTAAGAGGTGATGGTAAAGGGGATACCATAATAATAAATTATGTTGTGAGAGTGATTGGATCCACTCATTTGGTGAAGTACTTAGCAGTGGTGATTATGTGTTTGTGGTCATTGGAAAATTTAGGGTTGATTTCCCTAATGAGATTGAACTCCCATGTAGAAAAGGATCACATAGTTATGATGGGATTTAGAACATGGATGGTATGTGGATGTGACCCCCATGATTTCTGCATGTTATATAATTTATAATATATTGGCAAGCATATGCCTCCGTTGTAGGACAATAGTAACTTTTTATCAATATTTTTTTGTCAAGTATTATATTGCTAGTGTGTGCACCACAAAATCCATCATGGACTTCCTTGATGTCTAAGTTATCGTCTTTTTTATTTAAAGATTGTAATAAATTTTCATCACAATATCTACGATATAGGGTGTTACCAAGGTGTAAATTTTGAGGTAAATTGGATAAATGATTTTTTATAGATTCAAGGGACACATTTTTGATGGGCTTCAAAGCATTGATGAACCTAAATGTACATTAATTCAAATAACATGAATCAATTGTCTCAGACAAACTTATAGATTCAAGGTTGCTCACTTCTCAATGCCATTGAATTATGTTTGTAAATAGATAAATAAAATAATACTCACTCATATACTATGAAATTCAAACATTTTATGTTACAATGTATAATATATTTCTTACATCGTACTCATATACCATGAAATTCTAACATTTTATGTTTCAATGTATAATATATTTCCTACATCACATTCATATACCATAAAAGTGATTTTATTTTTGGTTGTAAATCTTTAATTTAACTTTTTTTTTCTTGGATAGCACTTTGAATTTTCTTATAGATTAAAGCTCTAAAGATATAATTTAAAATTTGAATTTAAGGCTTTTTTAGTAAATAAATTTGATGTAAATTGATCATTAGTCTCAATGTTATATTCACTTTGATCAGTGAGGCTATGATTATAATTATCAATCACTTCTACATGACCATATTAGTTTTCAAAGTGAAAAAGATATCTACCAAAATGTTCTTCCTTATCTTGAGGTCGACACAATAATGCTTGAGACCTAGTGGTTGGAGCCATAGTGAAACATCTTGCTATGTGTTTGAATCAATATGTTTTTAAACTCAAAAGATGAATTAAGATTAGATTTGACTAAATATTTGATTTGTAAAACAAGTTTGGTTGGTTATTTGATAAGTTAGTTTCGACTAGTTTGATTTGGCTTGATTAGAAATATAAGTTTTGGTGGTGATCAAAAAAAAATTATGGTTTTTGATGAAAAACTGTATGATATTTTGGCTTAAATAATTCAATTATTGGTTTATAATAAGGGGAGAAAAAAACACACAAGCCAGAGAACCCTAAATGAGTCATGTAATTGTGTATCTAAGTAGTAACCCACCATTAATATCCCAAAATTTGACAAGTACGTAGTGAGTAATATTAAGGAATGACATTTTCTCAATATTATTCCTTGATTATTCTTGAATTTTTTTATGATAGGGTTTAAAAAATTATCTAAGTGATTTCATCTATATACCTTATGTATGTTGAGGCCTGATTCATTTTAAGCAGATATCTAAAACCTACGTATTAGCAGTCAAATCCACCTCAAGTCACTTGAGTTTTAACCAATCTTAGGAAATGAAGAAAATTAATTCTTGAATTTGTATACCCTACCTATAAATAGGGTTTGGCCTATTATGTGGTAATTAAATCCATGGCCGAAAGATCCCATAGAAATAAAAATAAAGAAGATTCAAATTATTAATTTGGGCATGGGTTTATCTTGACTTAGATCGATCATTAGTCTCAATGTTATATTCACTTCGATTAGTGAGGATATGGGTATCATTATCAATGACTTCTACATGACCATATTAGTTTTTAAAGTGAAAAGGATCTCTACCAAAATGTTCTTCCCTATCTTGATGTTGATACAATAATACTTGAAACCTAGAGGTTGGGGCCATAGTGAAACCTCTCTCTATGTGTTTGAATCAATTTTTTTTTTAATCAAAATATGACTCAAGATTGGATTTGATAAAGATTTGAATTTTAAAATAAATTTGGTTCATTGTTTGTCAAGTTGGTTTCAACTAGCTTGATTTGGCTTGCATAGAAATACAAGTTTTGGTTGTGATCGAAAAGAAAGTGGATTTCAATGAAAAAAACTTTGGTATTTTGGCTTAACTAATTCGATTACAGCTTAATAAAAAGGGGAGAAAGAAAACACACAAACAAGAAAACCCTAAACTAGTCAATTCAGTTTGTATCTAAGTAGTAACCCACCATTTATATCCTAAAATCTTACAAGTATGTGGTGAGTAATATTAGGGAATGACATTTTAACGGCATTATTCCTTTATTATGTCCAAATTTTTATATGATAAGATTTAAAAACTTATCCAAGGGATGTATACTATATACCTTATGGTACATTGAGCCTGATTCCTTGTAAGGGGAGATCTAAACCCTAGATATTGGTGGTCAAATCCACCTCAACTCACTTAGGGCTTAACCAATTTTATGAAATGAAGACAACTTATCCTTGAATTTTTATACCCTACCTATGTGTAGGGTTTGGACTACTACATGGTAATGAAATCCATGGTCAAAATATCCCCTAAAAAGAAAAGCTAAAGAAGATTTGAATTAGATTGGATTTACAAGATTGCTTATGTGGTGTGATGAAAGATCATAGTCAAATCCAACTCTTGAGATACACAAATTACTAGGGTTTGTTTATAATTCTCCATATCACCTCATGGCTCAAGATAAGAGTATACATAAAACCCATAATGATATAAACAAGTTATAAATACAAGGAAATAAAATATTTCAAAAAGAAAATATTATTACCAAAAATTGTTTCAATTTTGTGTATTTATCCTGTGGTGTTACAAAAAATTGTTAATAGTTTAATAAGCATCTTTGATAGGAGTAGATTTGTATGTTAGTTAAAACAACAAATAGAAAAGATAGTAAAAATAGTAAAGAATAGAAACATAAATTAATTTGTTGATACAAATAATAAATTGACTATGTTGTAGGATGAATTCATTGTTAGTCAGAGAAAAAAATACAATGCCAAAAATGATGATTTCAATTTCACCAAACCTTAGAATGAATTAACTATTTTATAGGATGAATTTGTTGTTAGATATATGATTTAACTATTAGAAAAAAACTAAAAATAGGGGGAAAAAAATAGAAATAAAAAATATACCTGTGATAAATCTGCCAATATAAAGGATGATTTCATTATTTCCCAACACAATTTCATTGTTAATCAGAAAATATGAAAACACACAAAAAAATATAATGTTACCTATGATAAATTTGTATAATCAACATGAATTCACCATTATACAATATGATTTCACTATTTTCATGTAAGATTTCATAGTTCCTCTATTTTATATAGATGAAACCTATAGAAAATTTTAAAAAATAGAAAATATGAATTCATTGATGAAAATTATGATTTCACCATTTTATATAATAATTTCATTATTTCTAAAAAAATGATAGAAAGAAGATGAAACAAATTGTAATTGATTTTATTATTCTTAAAAAATCCTACAAATTTATTAGAATAGGTCAAAGAACATTTCTTTTCAAACACTCTCCAAAAACTAATGAAAAAAGTGTTATAACAAGCAAGGGAATGGGTCCCACTAGGCATGCCAAAATGAAATATGTAGAATTTAGAATGTAAATTAAAAGATAACGATGAAAATTATGTTCTACTTTAAATCAATTTAAACTTCAGATAGAGCTTTGAAATAGTAAACAATAACATATACCTTTCACTTACTAAAAATGAAATTAACTCATTCATCAACTTTAATGTGCTCTTGATCAATTAATATATGGTTGCTCAAATAGAAACTCCTATGCAAGGGAATTTCAATAGCATAATGATAATATGGTTGATAGTTTTGATCTTAAAATATGATAAATTTGATAGTGTACAACATCGTGTCCACAATGGAAGAGAGGACATCAATTTATAGATTTTTTTGAGGGAAAATAGAAGGTAGGATTTAATTCTTATTTATTAAATAATTTGGAATTTGGATGGTGGATATAAATTTAATGGGTCAAGTGCATTCAATATATTTGTTTAGGATTTATGAATTAGTTGGAAGAAGTGGTAAATCTTTTTTAACATTAAATGGGTTGAATGTATTAAATAAGTTTGTTGGGATGTGTAACAATGTCTAAAATAAGGTTTTTGGGATGTGGATTGTCATATCTAAGGTGTTTGAATGCTTTAATGAGATTTGAACAAGTTGGTTAGTGGTTAAATGAGGAGGCTATGGGATTAAATGAGATTGGTTGAGTAGGATGATGAAGTGGCATGGGTATTTTTATTTTATTTTTAATTATTTGTTTGGAATTTTGGGTGCTTGATTAATTAAAATAACTAATTTTGATTAATTAGTTAACTAATCAACAGGAATTATGTTAGGTGTAAAAGTTTGGATTTTGATGAGGAATGGATTAGTAATGGATATGTTTAATGTAAAATGTCTATAATTAGTGACAATACTAAAGTGGTGAAATTTAAGTGTCTACACATCAAAAAGGGACCATTAAAGAGACTATTGGAAGCCTTTCACAATAAGGCATATGGAGGCCATTTATTTTTCAAAGTAATTGTAGTGAAGATTCTTCAAGATCACTTTTATTGGTCATATTCTTGAAATGTGAATCTTATAAAAAATATGTAGGTGTTTTATTCAAAATTTAACTTGCTTAAATTTCTCAAATTTTGCTTCCCACATGTAAAACTTGCCCTACAAAACCCTTGGCTCAAATTTAAAAATCCATAATTAACCACTTTTCCTTTAAAATCCAGTCAAAAGTGTCATGTTTTGTGTCTCACATATAATTTGAGCACATTAGGCATGATTATTTTGATCATCCTCTTTGGTGTGTTATAAGTCTCAAAATTTGAACTTCTTTCTTCAACTTGCCTTGTTATAACTTTTACTTTGTATGGTTTTCCTTTTAGATCTATAAAAATTTTGGTAATGATTATTTTAACCTGATTTAAAGTTGTACAACCTTAATTATGATATAAAATTGTGTATAATTCATATTATAATATTTGACATATGGGCATGAATCTAAATGTAAATTACTAAAGTTAATTTTAAATGACATGTACTAACTATATAAAATATTAAATATATCAAGGTAATTGTATTTTTAGGTTCATTGATTGACTGTGACTGAATTTTGATAGTGGAAAGGGCTAGAATAAAGACTATACCTCACTCAAATCTAGAATTGATTGTCTATTCACACAAGTTCACTAATGTTGGGTCGGGATGAATTTGTTGACAAAATTGACAGGTTGACATTTTTTTCTTGGGATATCTTAAGGCTCTATGACCATATAATATGTTTCATTTGCCAAAAATAGCCCTATGTGTGTCATATTGATGCCTGATTATGTGCACAATATCATAAATCAATTTCCTTTTCTTTTAAGCCCTAGGTTTGCTTGTAAAGTCTAGAAACATATAAAAAAAAGTTGAAATGTAATCAACTAAGCTGACCCAATCACCCATGTTGTTGACTATATGCTACCTACATATCCAATACTCCAAAGAGGGAAGTCATGCCATATGTAGTTCTTCCCAATAGCATGAATGTACAATTGTGATCCTTCTCTAAATGAATACACCTAGTGTTCTAGTTTTGAACACTTGACAATGTTTGCTATTGACTTAGCTTTGTGTGATATAGACTTAGTTAATGACTACTCCCAGTGACTAATTTTTAAATTAAGAATAATAAGGAATTTTTTTTCAATGTGTTATAGTATATAAATGTGTATCAGATGAGTGTTGTATGAGACAATAATCTTTACCTTTATTTATATTTATATGTATAAATATAATTAATTTGTCATATCACTGACACATTAAGAAAATAGGTTTATACATAAGGGTTGATTAGATTTATAAATAGTTATTTTTAGCTGAGGGACAATAATGTCAACCTCAAGATAATTATGTGGACAAAATTGTCTAAGATTGACATTTATGTCTAGGAGATAGGAATGAATATATTATAATTTGAAGACATTTGAGTAACATATTTAGCTAGTTTGACCCATAATGAAATGTTTCTTTAGGTGATTGAAATAAAAATATGAGGGTTGGACTCATAGTGAAGCTTGTGGATGGAAGATAAGGCTAAAAAGAGTCATTTGGAGATGCACAAGTGATGTAGGATAAATTTAGGTCAAGGTTGATATTTTTAAGTGTCTAATACTAGATTTTAGTGTCTAAAAATACTCCCATTTTAATCTAGTATTGAAATGCAATAAAAATACTTGAGTAGAAGGATAAAGTATACTCGAGTGTGTATAAAACATTTTCTTTTGGAGATGGATCTAAATGTGTAATTTGCCCCAAGAAAAAAGTGCAATGAAAATGTAGTAGTCAATGTCCATATAAGAAATCTAAAATTTGAATTATATTGGAGAAAGCAAGGAGTACACCTATATGTGGGTGAAACTATGTTTCCCTATGACTTATTTGGAAATAATGTTTCCTTGTTGAAGTATTCAAGAATATTTCCTCTTATTAAATCATTATATTATTTAGGGTGATAAACCCAAAATTTGTTTAATTATGCAAATATTTGGGTTAGAAATACAAATGCCCCAACCTTCATGAATTGATGGGGTAGTGTTGTTAAACATCACTAAACCTCAAACACACTAATTCAAGTAACTAATTTGACTTTGAACTTGTACATCAAATATTATAAGGTGGGAACCATATAATGGGTTATTTATGAGTAATTATAAGGCCATTGAGCATTAATGAAGCTAAATTTACATTGATTCAAAAAACATGATTCAATTGTTTCAAACAAACTTATGGCTTCAAGGTTGCTCACTTCCTAGTGCCATTGAATTATGTTTGAAAATAAATAAACAAAATAATACTCACTCATATACGATGAAATTAAAATATTTGATGTATTAATGTATAATCTATTTCCTTCATCGCACTCATATATCATGATTTTTATTTTATTTTTGGTAAATATTTAATTTAACTTTGATTATTTTGGCTAGCAATTTGAATTTTCTTATAGAGTAAAGCTCTAAATATTTAATTTAAAATTTGAATTTAAGGTTTTTATAATAACAATTAAAAATTATAAGTTTTTTTATTAAATAAATTTGACGTAAATTATTTTGGTGAAACACATTTTACAATTTGTAAGTTATAAATTGCTTTATCAGAACCTTTTTTGGAGATGAGGTGGCTCTACCAGGAAAATGGTAGGTCATCAATGATCCTAAGTACCAAATTATGGAAAAAGGCAATGATATTACTGCCTTAAATTTTTAATTTTAATGTAAAAACCAAATCATTCTTCTTTTACAAACCTCACATAAAGAGAAACTAATGGGAGAAACAAACCTCAAATGCTAATTTTTCATCCCATAATGAGCATATTATTTTGCAACATCTTATTTTTAACCCTAACTTAAAAATTATGCAATCTATGGATTATTCTTGTAGTGGTCTTGGAAAGTGTGAAAATGATATTGTTGAGCCTCTTTCACTTAAATCTAACACAAATTGTATAGGAATTAGTTTTAATGCTTCCACTTCTTCTAATGTAAATTTTAAGTCCTATTGTCCTCTTCATAGAAGTAGTTTGCACAATAGTGTTCTTAATTATCATATACTTATTTTGATTATAATGTCTATAATGTTCATTCTTTGGTTTAAAATCATAAAACTTGTGAACATTATAGAAAACACTATCATTGTATCTCTAAATATTGCAAATTATAGCCATGTAGCTTTTTTTTTAAATTGGATCATAACACTTTGCATTGTTATAAAACCACTAAAATACCTACTTTTAAGGTTTAAAAAATTGGATACCTAAATAATGTATCTTCCAAAAACTTTGAAGTGTCTTCATATGATAATTTTCCAACTGTTTCATGTAGAATATATTTTACATGTGGCACATCTTCTATCTTTCCTTTTTAAACTCAATCTTTTAATGCATTCATTTTTTTTTCAAAGGAAACATGATTTAATTGGATCTCTTTTTTACTAACTCTTTTTTGCATGAATTTGCACTTTTTGATGGAAGTTATCTTTTACTCAATTTGGTTTTAGTACATTATTTGTATGTAGATAATATTATGGCATGTTTTTTACTAGAAATGAAGATTGTTGTCATATTTTTTGTTTTGCAGGTTTTAGTGAATCATTTCTCATTCTTGTTGGTCTTTTTCCATTGGAGATTGAACACCTTGTTCGAAGAGGATTCTTGGATATTTTTGATGATCAAACTTTTATAACCTTCTTAACAACACCCTATCTTTTTTATTTATTTCTCAGTCTATTATGATTCTTTTTGAAAAAGTTTTCATTGAGGGGGATATCAATGTAATGTCAAATACCTTCCTTATTTGTAAGAGTTTTTCTCTACTTTTTTAACCCAAAATTAATTTTAAGGGGAAGTGTTGTAAATTCACCTTATTTGGGTTCGCTTTAGTCATTTAGACTTATCATTAGTATTTTTTAGGTGTATATTTATTATTATAAATGCACTTTATCTCAAATATATGGCGTGTATCTCATCTATTTTGTTCTCTTGTAGGATTTAGAAGTTATTTGCACAAATAACTCCTCACCACACATGTCACATATTACCCTTTACTTTTTTGGGAATATGATATTTGACATAGTTTAAAGAGGCCTTGTAAGGTCATGATGGGATTCTTATTACTCCCTCATCCTCCTTCTTTCTTTATTCAAAAAACTCCCTCCTTATCTCTTCTTCACCATCTTGCTCTAACTATCTTGAGATGCCTATTTTAGCTTGAGACCATTTTTCTATCTATTTATCTTGGATTGTGTTTGATATTATATTTAGAGATGAATTATTTACAATACTTATAATATATTATGAGGTTTTTCTCCATTTCATTATTCCCTAGTTGTCAATTCTTGGCTCTATCACTTCTAATTGCTTAATATTAATGTAATCTCATTTATTTACCTATTCATTTTATTTATGATTTAAACATTATCATAACAATATTGGATAATTTCCTAATAAAATTTTCCCTTATTTTCTTGTTCTGCATTGGCATTTTTTTTATTTTCCTTCAAGACAAGATCTCCAATCTCAAACTATCTCACTTTGATATTCTTGTTATAACTACAACATATCCTATTATAATATTCTTTTAGATGATTAAGTGTATTGTTTTGGTTGAATATTTTGTCGATCAGCATACTGATAAACAAAATAGGTCTGATCAGCCAAATAAAGAAGATTGGTCATCCAAATGTGTAGGTTTACCACATCAAAAGGGGACTAATCTCTCCTCTCATCAAGGGGAGGTTCCCTATATATATATATATATATATATAGAAAATAATACTCAAGGGTAGGATAAACCATCCATCTCTATTTTTCAAAGATGATGCGTGTAGATCAAAGGAGAAATCTCAAGGGAAATGACAGAAATCACTCTTCTTCTTTCAAAAGTAATATTCAGCAAACCACAAGAATACTCTAGGTAGTAGTTGCAAAATGTAACCAAGGACGTAGTAACTAGCAAATTGAGATGTAGCACAAAGTCTCCACCTGAATTGCCCAAGAGTGAGATACGAAGGACAATGAGGGCACAAAGTCATCCCAAGGTCCTTTACACAGAAACAAAAAGAAAACACACTAAAGGCAATTATGGGGGCACAAAGTCTCTCCACAGTTGACTTTAGGATACCTTCCTAACTACTTTCACTAATTCTGCTTGTTGAATTAAAGGAACAAAAAATATATTAAGGAAAAAGACATAAGAACAATTTCCCCAACAACAAAGATATCACAGCACAAAGTCTGAAAAGTCACTTGCTTTCTTATTCCAATAACAAAATATGATCAACAGTCTGAGCTCAAAGTCTCAGTAATGCCTTTCAATTTGGGTAGAGTTTCATTTCTGATTGTCAGAGAGAGATCTTTTTACACTAACAATAGAGTCCCTTATATAGCCTTTTCAAGACAGACTTGGGAATAGTAACACATCATTGTTAAGAAGATAGGATGGAATTTAAGAGCATCTACCCATTTGCTTTTCTCAATGCAGAGAAACAAGTCACACTATTGAAAGTTTGCATCTTTCAATATCCACCTAGTGGTCTACTTCTAGAAACATATCTGATGTGTAAATGTTTCTGGTCCTTCCTCGTCATTCCTCCTTTTTTGGTTAATTAAATCAGGTCTTGGATTTAATTTGATGCTCTGTTCTTTATTCACTTCCTACTAATCTTGGCCTTAAAGCCTTTGAATGCATTCAGGTTCATAGATTTAAACTTACAAGAATCAATAGCTATTTCATCATCACAACTTTGATGTCTGCGAGCATGTCACTTTCCTTAGCAATTCCTTCGACTTTGTCATTTGAGCTTTCCCAGAGGGAACCTGCCCTTTAGGCCTTGATAAATGATCTTCTTTGGGTTAGGAAGAGCCCCTCACAAGGATATCTGCCCTTCAGGTAGTTTTTGGATGGCCTTCAGGCTTCTTTATTCTAACAGGTCGCTAAGTCCTTTAATTTGGTAGCTGAGAGTCCCCTGCAAGGGCACCTACCCTTCGAGGTCCTTCAGTGGCCTTTTATATTTGGAGTCCTTTGGAGCTTTCCCACAGACATTTTCCCATGGACTTTTTTAGTGGTCATTTTCCTACGGATAAAAAGTCTGCAAGAATTGTTGCTTTGTCTTTGGCCTTCAGAAATTCCTTCGGGCTTTCCTCTCGTAGCCTTTCCAAATTCCTTTGAAATTTTTTTTTGAAGGAATTCCTTCAGACAAAAGTCTGAAAGAATTATTTCTTGCCTTAGTCTTTTTCCCAAAGGAAATCCCTTTGTCTTTCAACTGCCTTAAAAAAAATTCTAAAAGAACTTACCTTTGTGGCTTCTTTGAAAATGACCCTTCCGAAGGGTGCTTTTGTCAACCAAGTGCCCCTCGCAAGGGCATTTGTCCTTTGGGAGGCTCTTTTGAAATTTTGCATTGAAACACTCCTTTGAACCAACCATTGGACCAAGCTTTGAACCAAGCCGATGAACCCTTTGATTAACCGACTGAGTGAACCAAAGCATTGAACCAAATGAATTGAACCAAGCCTTTGAACCAAAGTGGTTCAATGGTTCATCAATTCAATCGATTCATTCTCTTTGATTTGGCTAAGTCCTTTTGATCCTCATTGAACCAAATGTGTTGAACCTATTGAACCTTGAACTCGTTGAACCTTTGAACCAAAGTGGTTTAATGGTTCAACGGTTCAATGGTTCAAGCCTTGAAAACTTGTTCTTTTGATTGAGCCTACTTGTAAAATCCTTTGAACCTGACTATAGAAGCCTTTGAACCTGGAAGCGATTGAACTCTTACTACTGATGTTGAACCTTTGAACCTATTGAGCCTGTTGAACCAAAATGGATCAAGGTTCAACGGTTCAATCCTTGCTTAGAAGCTTGCCACTAGACTCTTTTGGTTAAACCTGGTCATTAAACCAACTTTGAGATTGCCTAAGTGTTGAAACCTTGCTTCTTTCCTATAGAGTCCATAGAAATCAACTTGTGAAGCCCATTAAACTTGGTCTGCAGAGTCCATAGATTTTCTTTTCTTACAGAGTCCGTAGATTTCTCTTCCTATAGAGTCCATAGATTTCTCTTCCTACAGAGTCCATAGATTCAAGCCTATAGAGTCCATAGATTCAATCCTTCAAATTCCATAGATTCAAGCCTACAGAGTCTATAGATTTTTGAGAAGCTTGAAAAATGAGGAATTTGAATGCCCAAGACAAATTTTGAAAAGGGAAGAGACAATTTTGGTCTGTAGGACCAAAATAGTTCAAATGTTGTCCCAAAAATGAGTGATATTTTTGGGGGACAACATATTGAATCTTTTCTAATCCAAAATTTATAACTTGTGTAGCCATGTAATTTAATATTTCTCCTCATCAATTACGTTTTGTACATAAACACATAAGGATGATAACTCAATATCAATTGGCAGGATAACTTTAGTGTCATTGACAAGTAAATATGGTGTTTCCCCTGTGGGTGTGTAAATGCTTGTATGGTAAGCCCAAAAGGCATGATAAATTTGTAAATTTTAATCAAAACCATCATCATTAATAATATGATTAAGGATTTTTAGTATATTCTTATTGGATGCCTCTACTTTCCCATTACCTTAATGGTAATATGGTGAAAACCATATGTGTTTGATATATAAATGAGTGTAAAGAGATTTTACATCCTTACGTTTTAAGGACTTTCCAATTTAAGAGGTGATGGTAGAGGGGATACCATAAAAATAAATCATGAGATTAAGAATGAATTTTAAAATATGTTTCCCTATTACATATGTGATAGGGATTGGATCCACCCATTTATGAAGTACTTGGCAGTGGTGACTATGTGTTTGTGGTCATTGGAAAAGTTGGGGTTATTTTCCTAGTGAGATTGAACTCCCATGTAGAAAATGGCCACATAGTTGTGATGGGAATCAGAACATGGATGGTATGTGGATACAACCCCCATGATTTTTGCATGCTATATAATTTATAATATATTGGAAAGCATCTACCTCCATTAAAGTCCAATAGTAACTTGTTATCAATATTATTTTGTCAAGGACTATACTACTAGTGTGTGCACCAAAAATTCCATCATGGACTTCCTTTATGGCTAATTTGGCCTCTTTTTAATTTAAACACTGTAATAAATTTTTATCATAATCTCTATGATATAGGGTGTTATTAAGGTGTGAAATGTGAGGTACATTGGATAAATGATTTCTTATAGATTATAGGGACACATAGTTGTGATGGGATTTAGAGATCAATCAATCTAAACATACCTTAATTCAAAAAACATGAATCAACTATCACAAACAAACTTATAGATTCAAGGTTACTCACTTCCTGGTGCCATTGAATTATGTTTACAAATAGATAAATAAAATAATACTCAATCATATACCATGAAATTCAAACATTTAATGTTTTAATGTATAATATATTCTTACATTGCACTCATATACCATGAAAGTGATCTCTACCAAAATGTTCTTCCTTATCTTGAGGTCAACACAATAATGCTTAAAACCTAGTGGTTGGGGCCATAGTGAAACCTCTTGCTATGTGTTTAAATAAATATTTTGTAATCAAAAGATGAATTAAGATTGGATTCAACTAAATAGTTTTATTTTTAAAACAAGTGTGGTTGGTTATTTGACATGTCGATTTTGACTAGTTTGATTTGGGTTGATTAGAAAAACAAGTTTTGGTTGTGATCAAAAATAAATTTTTATGGTTTTTAGTTTAAAAAAAGTTTGATATTTTGTATTAAAGTAATTAAATTATTATTTTATAACAAGGGGAGAAAAAAACACACACAAACTAGACAATCCTAAGTGAGTCAAGTAACTATGTATCTAAGTAGTAACCCACCACTAATATCCCAAAATTTGACAAGTACATAGTAAGTAATATTAGGGAATGTCATTTTCTCAATATTATTCATTGATTATGCCCAAAAAAAATTATGATAGGATTTAAAAACTTATCTAAGAGATGTCTTCTATATACCATAGGTACGTTGAGTCCCAATTCCTTTTAAGGGGATATTTAAACCCTATGTATTAGCAATCAAATCCACCTCAAGTCACTTGGGGGTTAACCAAGATTTAGAAATGAAGATAAATAATTATTGAATTTTTATACCCTACACCATACATATGGTTTGTCTTATGATGTGGTAATGAAATCCATGGTTGAAAGAGTCCCTAGAAAGAAAAAATTAAGAAGATTTGAATTGTTATTTTGGGCATGGATTTCTCTTCACTTAGATGGATAATTAGTCTCAATATTATATTCACTTTGATTAGTGAGGATATGGGTATCATTATCAATTACTTCTACATGACCATCTTGGTTTTCAAAGTGAAAAGGATCTCTACCAAAATATTCCTCCTTATCTTGAGGTTGATACAATAATACTTGAAACCTAGAGGTCAGGGCCAAAGTGAAACCTCTCACTATGTGTTTGAATCAGTATTTTACTTGACTCAAAATATGATTCAAGATTGGATTTGAATAAATATTTTATTTATAAAATAAGTGTGGTTTATTGTTTGACAAGTTGGTTTCGACTAGTTTGATTTGGCTTTCTTAGAAATACAAGTTTTGGTTGTGATCTAAAAGAAAGTGTTTTTTGGTGAAAAAAATTGGGATTTTGGCTTAACTAATTCAATTACTCTTAATAGCAAGGGGTTAAAAAAAACACAAACAAGACAACCCTAAACTAGTCAATTAGGTGTGTATCTAAGTAGTAACCCACCATTAATATCCTAAAATCTAACAAGTACATGGTGAGTAATATTAGGGAATGACATTTTATTGGCACTATTCCTTGATTATGTCCAAAGTTTTATATGATATTATTAAAAACTTGTCTAATGGATTTGTTCTATATACATTATGGTATGTTGATGCTTGATTCCTTATAAGGGGATATTTAAACTCTAGGTATTGTTGGTCAAATCCACCTCAAGTCACTTGGGGCTTAACCAATCTTAGGAAATGAAGACAACTGATCCTTGATTTGTATACCTTAACCATACATAAGGTTTGGATTATGAAATGGTAATAAAATTCATGGTCAAAAGATTCCATAGAAATAAAAAATAAAGAATATTTGAATTAGTTTGGATTTTCATGATTGCTTATGTGGTGCGAGGAAAGATCATTCTCAAATCCAACTCTTGGGACACGCACATTACTAATGTTTATTTCTAATTCTCCATATCACCTCATTGTTTAGGAAAATAGTATATGTAAAACCCATAATGATGCAAACAATTTATAAATGCAGGAAATCAAATATTTCAGAAAGGAAAAAATAGTAGCAAACAGTGTTTCAATTTTATGTCTTTGTCATGCGGTGTTGCAAAAAAATGTTAATAGTTTATTTATCATATTTGATAGGATCATATATATAGTTTAGATAAAACAAAAAGTAGAAAAGATAGTAAAAATAGAAAAGAATATAAATAGAAATGAATTCGCTGATGCAAATAATAAATTGACTATTTTATAGGATGAATTCACTATTAGTCAGAGAAAAAAATTAAAAACAAAAAAATAGAATGCAAAAAATGATGCTTTCAATCTCACCAAACCTTATAATGAATTAACCATTTTATAGGATGAATTTTTTGTTAGATAGAATGATTTATCTATTATAAAAAAACTAAAATAGGAAAAAACCATAGAAACAAAAAATATACCTGTGATAAAATCACTGATATAAAGGATGATTTAGTTATTTCTCAACATAATTTCATTGTTAATTAGAAAATATGAAAACACACAAAAAAATATATAATGTTACCTATGATGAATTTTCATACTCAACACGAATTCGCCATTATACAATATGATTTCACTATTTTCATGTATGACTTCATTGTTCCTCTATCTTATATAGATGAAACCTATTGGAAAATTAAAAAAATATTAAAGGTGAATTCATCGATGAAAAGTATGATTTCACTATTGTATATAGAAATTTCATTATTTCTTAGAAAATGATAGAAAGAAGATGAAAACAAATTATGATTGATAATATTGTTCTTACAAAATCCTACAACTTTATTAGAATAGGTCAGAGAACCTTTTTTTTCAAACACTCTCCAAGAACTAATGGAAAAAAATATCAAAACAAGTAAGGGAATGGGTCCCACCAAGCATGACAAAATGAAATATGTAGAAGTTAGAATGTAAATTAGAAGATAATAGTGAAAATTACCTTATACTTTAAATCAGTTTAAACTTTAGATAGAGCTTTGAAATAGTAAACAATAACATATACCTTTCACTTACTAACAATGAAAGTCACTAATTCATTAACTTAAATGTGATCTTGATTAGTTAATATATGGTTGCTCAAATAGAAACTCTTATGAGAGGGAATTTCAGTAGCGTAACAATAATATGGTTGATATTTTTGATCTTAAAAGATGATAAATTCGATAGCTTACAACATCATGTCCACAATGGAGGAGAGGACATCAATTTATATATTTATTTGAGGGAAAATATAAGGTTAGATTTAATTCTTAATTATTAAATAATTTGGAATTTGGATGGTGGATATAAGTCAATGGGTTAAGTGCATTCAATATATTTGTTGAGGATTTATGAATTAGTTGGAAGAAGTGGTCAAGCTTTTTTAACATTAAATGGGTTGAATGTATTAAATAAGTTTGTTGGGATGTGTAATAATGTTGTAAATAGGGTTTTTGGGATGTGGATTATCATAATTAAGGTGTTTGAATGCTTTAATGAGATTTGAACAAGTTGGTTAGTGGTTAAATGAGGAGATTAGGGGATTAAATGAGATTGGTTGAGTAGGATGATGAAGTGGCATGGGTGATTTTTTTTTTATTTTTAATTATTTGTTTGGAATTTTGGGTGCATGATTAATTAACATAACTAATTTTGATTAAATAGTTAATAAATCAAAAGGGATCATGTTATGTGGAAAAGTTTGGATTTTGATGACGAATGGATAAGTAATGGATATGCCGAATGTAAAATGTCTATAATTAGTGACAACACTAAAGTGGTGAAATTTAGGTGTCTACACATCAAAAAGGGATGATTAAAAAAATTATTAGAAGGTTTTCATAATAAGGCATATGGAGGCCATTTATATTTCAGAGTAATTGCATTCAAGATTCTTCAAGCTCACTATTATTGATCATATTTTTTTAACGACTCTTATGAGTGGGTCTTGAAATTTGAATCTTATAAAAAAATATGTAGATGTTGTATTTAAAATATGACTTGCTAAATTTCTCAAATTTTGCTTCCTATATCTAAAACTTGCCCCATGAAACCCTTGGCTCAAATTTAAAAATCCTTAATTAATCACTTTTCCTTTAAAATGCAATCAAAATTGTCATCTTTTGTGTCTCACATATTAAGTGATAAAATTAGGCATGATTATTTTGAGCATCCTCTTTGTTGTGCTATAATTCTCAAAATTTGAATTTCCTTCATCAAATTGCCTTCTTGTAAAGTCATCTCTCAAATTATAACTCTTACTTTGGATGGTTTCCCTTTCAAAAATGTTGAAATTTTAATTACGAATATTTTAAATTGATTTAAATTTTTCCAACCTTAATTAAGATATAAAAATATGTGTATAATTCAGATTATAAGATTTGACATATGGGCATGAATTTGAATATAAATTATTGAAGCTGATTTAAAAATGACATGCTAAATATATAAAATACTAAATAAATCAAGGTAATTGTATTTTTAGGTTCATTGATTGACTCTAATTGAATTTTGATAGTGGAAAGGGCCTGAATAAATCCTATAACTCACTTAAATATGGAACTAATTATCTATTCACATAGGTTCACTAATGTCAGGTTGGGATGAATATGTTGACAAAATTGATTGTAGGCTGACATATTTGTCCTGGGATATTTTAAGGCTCTGTAACCATATAATATGATGCATTTGGAAAAAAATAGCTCTATGTGTTTTATATTGATGCCTAACTATGTGTACAATATCATAAATCAAACTTGTTTTCTTTGAAACCCTAGGTCTACTTGTGAAGTTTATAAACCTTTAAAAACTTTCGAAGTGTAATGGGTTGAGCTAGCCCAATCACCCATGTTGATGACTAAATTCTACCTACATATCAAATACTCCAAAGATGGAAGTCAAGGCATATGTATTTCTTTCCATTAGTATTAATGTGCAATTATGATCCTATTCTAAATGAATGTACCTAGTTTTCTAGTTTTGAACACTTGACAATGTTTGCTATTGAATTAGCTTTGTGTGATTTAGACTTAGTTTGTGACTACTCCCATTGACTGATTTTTAAATTAAGAATAATAAGAAAGCTTTTTTGAATGTGTTATAGTGTATAAATGTTTATCAAATGAGTTTTTTATGAGACAATAAGATTTTTATTTATATGAATCCATTTGGGTAATCTGTCACATCACTGAGACACTTAGAAAATGGGTTTATCCATAGGGATTGATTATATTTAAAAATAGTTGTTTCCAGGTGAGGGATAATAATGTCAACCTCAAGATAGTTATGTGGACAAAATTGTCTAAGATTGACATTTATGTCTAGTAGATAGGAATGAAAATATTATGACTCGAAGACATCTGATTAATATATGTAGCTGGTTTGACCCATAATGAAATGTTTCTTTAGGTGATTGAAAGAAAAAATATGAGGGTTAGACTCATAATAAAGCTTGTGGATGTATGATAAGGCTAACAAAAGTCATTTGGAGATGCAAAAGTCATGTAGGATAAATTCAGGTCAAGGTTGATATTTTCAAGTGTCTAATACTAGATTTTAGTGTCTACAAATACCCCCATTTTAATCTAGTATTTAAATTCAATAAAAATACTAGAGTAAAAGGGTAAAGAATACTTGAGTGTGTATAAAAAAAAAATCTTTGTGAGATGGATCCAAATGTGTAGTTTGCCCCAAGAAAAATGTGCAATGAAAATATAATAGTCAATGTCCATAGGTGAAATCTAAAATTTGAACTATAATTGAAATTTTAAACTTAAGAGCATGGAAGGAGTATGCATGTATGTGGGTGAAACTATATTTCCATATAATTTATTTGAAGATGATGTTTCCTTGTTGAAGTATTGGAGAATGGTTACTCTTATTAAACCATTGTATAATTGAGGGTGATCAACCTAAAAATTGATTAATTATGCAAACATTTGGGTTGGGAAGACAAATGCACCAACCCTCATAAAATGATGGAGTAGTGTTGTTGAACATCACTAAACCTCAATCACATTAACTCAAGTAACTAATCTAATTGTGATCTTGTACTCAAATATTATAAGGTGGGAACCACATAATGTGTTCTCTATGAGAAATTTCAAGGCCATTGAGAATCGATGATCCTAAATGTACATTACTTTAAAAAACATGAATCAAATATTTTAGACAAACTTATAGATGCAAGGTTGTTCACTTCTTGGTGATATTGAATTGTGTTTTAAAATAGATAAATAAAATAATACTCACTCATATACTATGAAATTCAAATATTTTATGTTTAGATGTATAATCTATTTCCTACATCACACTCATATACCATGAAATTCATGTGTGTATGAAAAATAATATGCCATCTACCAAACATGTATCCACTTAAAACAAAACATTATCACAAAATATAAATTTATCCAAAGTGTTTCCCTTCCATGGCAAACACCTTTTTAATTTCATCCATAACAACACATACTCTCCCATCCATATCATCATGTAGTCACTTACCCCTAATAACACCTACTCTATCTTTATTAGCATCATCTACCCTCACAGAAAAATCCTTAATATGGTCCTTGTGATCTTTTGAAGATCATAATTTTTGATAGAGGAAGCCTAGGAGGGTGAATTTGTTTTTAATATTAGAATTTTTTTTTTGATATCTACATAATGATTGGACTATTTTTACATTTTGTTTAACATTTTTTTCATAATTTTAAGTTTATTTCCTATTTTGTTGGCTAGTTCTTATTTTTAGACCTTGTAGAGTCCATAACTTTTGATTGGTGAGTTGGATTTGGATTCAATTTTTTTAAAGTGTTATTCACCATTGTCATATATATTTATTTTAATTCTTACTCAATTTTTTAGTTTTTTAATTAAGGAGCTCATTTTTAAACTATAAAAAATGTTACTTTGCATTGAGTATAGATGCCACCTTATTTTTAATGGAATAACTCTTTAGTGTTATATGCAACTTTTGGACAGGTTTTTCATATGTATATTATATTCAACTAATTTATGGATTGCCACGTGGGTTTACAATTTTATCCTTGTGTGTGTGATTTTTTACACAAGCATATATAGCTTCATGAATGTGTGCACTTTGTCACACTCCCTATTTTCATATTCGTTATTTGGTACTTCATGTACCATATTTGGCAATCTCAATATAGGATTTTTTTATATGTATTGTTCATAACCTTAGTTGCATTTGAAGGCCTTGTTGTTGTGTTTCACTCCAACCACATTGACATACTTTTTGAGGTCTTGGATCTTGATATATATTTTATCTTCACTCCCTAGTTACCATTACTAGTGGTGTTGTGTACTGCTAATGATTCCATAAATTTTTTAGTATGCTATGTAACTAGCATTTATTCCTATATAATAGGTGGATGTAGAGACTGATTTAAAAATTCAAAACAATTTATGAACCATATCCTTTTGGTTTCAAAATTCAAAACAATTTATGAGCCATATGTTTTAGGTGGTTCCAAATTTTAGATAGTTTCTAAGCCAACTCTTTTTGGTGATTTCAAAATTCAAAATAGTTTTTAGCCAACTCTTTTCTTGGTTTCAAAATTTTAAATAGTTTTCAAACCAACCCTCTTTGGTGTGTTTTACCTATGAATTTTGGTCAAATGGAACATGTCCTATAGCCACCTTTTTTGAAAAACCCAACTTCATGAAATCTACTTGGAAGGATTCCTTCTTCATTCCATTGGAGGCTTCACCAGATTTGGAAATCATCTACTACAACAACTTCATTATTATTTTTCTCTTTCATTATTTATGGGTACCTCATTAGGCCTATTTTTTGGGACCCATAATTATGAGCTTAAGACTATTTATTTTTTATCATATCACCTAAGTTGATCCTTAGGGGGTGTTGGTGTGTGTTGTATTCATACGTGATGCAAAGTATATGTTAGGTAGTTTTATTACTGAGTTGTGATGTGTTATGCCCATTTAATGTAGCAACTATCATCACATGTGTGAGAATAGTTAGCTATAACTTAGGGAATAATTCCACCTTTCGCTACACCAATAATCATCTCCCACTCACCTATATATTTTTGTATGTAAGAAACCTTTCTATCCTTATTGGGGAAGAAGCACTAGTCTTAGAGAAAATAACATCTAGTGACCGATATGTAGTCATTAGGAGAACCAAGGATCACTCACATATACTTAGTATTATTAATGTGAAATATTATATTGAAACACTTATCCCTATGTACATTCATTTTTATGGAATAATACATCTCTCTATTTTATTATTGGATTTCTTTCTCTTATCTAAATAATTATCTATATGGATGGTGTCTATGTTGAAACTCCTATGATTTATCTTTTCTAACATGGTTTCAGTGATAAGAGTTGTTTTTCCCAATAATTTAAAACACATAATATATCACATTAGTCCAAATTTCTAATTCTTGCTCATAGAATTATTTTATTCTCCACTTTATCATGTTAAACTATAATAGTTTCATGAGTCTTTATTATTTCATTAGTGTATCACATATCTTTGATCAAAAAATTTTCCACCTATCCTTTAGTGGTATTTATAATATTTTTTATATCATTATCTACTATTATTAGTCATTATCAACCCATTAATTTTCACCAAAGCATAAAATGTTATAACTAGAGTCTCGAGCAGGCCAAGATGATATTGCATGTATCGTGTGAGCCCCTAAATTTTTTTTTCTAGTTCCTCTTGTGTTTATTTATATCTTTCAACCCTTTTTAATATCCTATCTACAAAATATTTTAAATTATGGACATATCCCAGATGATTAGGTGCCCCCATAGGAATCCTTTGTAAGTTGTTATTATCTAGTGTCATTTCCTCTTCATTTTTACTTTCAAAAGGGGTAGCCACTTCGATGAACTTAACCCCTATAGGATCAAAGACTAATATGGATGTAGTATTAGATTTATTTAATTATGTGTATCCTAAGAGGGTTGAAACCACATATAAATTATATTTTTATGTTTATATTATCAGCATTTTTTAATTCATCATGAGTTCAACCCATGAAAAAAATTTATCCCTATCTTGGCTCACAAATTGGATGCTTGATTCTAAGGAAGTCTTTGTGAGATGAGATATTGGTACAAAAAAATTACAAGTAGGTGGAGGATTGGGTTGCCTTGGAGGCCTATAATGAGGTGGAGAAGCATGAGGAGATAGTTTTTGTAGGGTTCTGACATTAGGAGGTGGAGGAAACGAGGTTTACTAAAGAGCAGGTGGTGATTGTAATATGAGAGACACATTGTTGTGTGGTGTTAAAAATTAATACATAAGTATCATTTATTGAAAGGTCTACTAGAGGGATTGTTTCTAATTAAAGTGTGGAAGGTATTAGAGGTATCTTTAGATTTATAAAAAAAATTGTGGAAGATTATACTACACACATCTTATCTAGTAATTTATCCTTGTTTGGATCTCCTCCTCCATCATCACTTCTAGAAGTCGTTGTATAAGAGGTGGTGATAGGAACACTATATCCTAATTTATTTTTAGAGGATTCAATATTATTCCCCTAAATCTTGATTAGGACCCTCAACCCTTTTACCCTCCAATAGTTGTACATTATTTCAATTTCTTATTGACCCAAGCCTTAGTTTTGTCAATGACTACTTTGTTATGGATATATAAACTACTAATTTCATGGACCGACCAGTTTATATGAGGCATAGATGCTAAAAGTAAATTTTCAACATATATATATTCTTATAATTCATTATTTTCATCAACTATTTGCCTATAGATTTTCACTTGATTAAATTCAATAATTTAATCCAAGCTCATGCAGCTATAATCCCTTCTTCTTACTTCATAATCATCATTATAAACAACCAAAAAGTTTTCAAATGATGGAATGTATTTATGTGTAGACCCATGGATTATCTTTATAAATATATTTCTATCAAAAGAGAGTCTATTATCATGTAAATACATTGTGAATATGGACATGTTTTTATCAATGAAATTAACATCAGTGATAGTCTTATAATGTAGTGATATAGAGAGAGAAAAATGGACTCCTATCTTTTGTTTATCTCTGTTATATCACATCTGAGAATTGTATACATAATTTTATGAGAAATATTCTATTCACTTAAATATTTAGGAATTCAATATAGACTACATTCATATCCTCAAACATGGATATATGTGAATTTAGGAAACTAAATAAATGAACTTCCTAATTGAGTAACTAGTATGGGCTCATTATAAAAAAATATTTAAGATATGTCTCTTTCCAAGGTTTTGAAAGCTAACATATAAATGGATTCATTGATGTATATGAAGTGCTTAATGTTATCCACTTGGGAAAGTTGTGGGTAAATCTTGTAAATTTTATGCATTAAGCCAAAGTTTCCTTATTTCTACAGATCTACAAAATCCCTTAGATAAGCAATGGCATGAACTAAGTAGGAATTCAAACAAAAATTCTTGATGGTGTTGATTTTAGTAAAATATTTATGAATAGATTTTTTAATGAGGAATCCATAATGAATGAAATTTTTATTGATGTAAGTGATATTAATAGTCAGGAACATAAATGAATGAAACTCTCTAAAAGCTTGATTTCTAACTATCCTTTTTAGTAGAGTAATCACATCATATAAGTATTCAAAATATTTTTTATGCGGTTTTTTTTAGATTTTATTTATCTCTTAATTTTTTTTGTTTAAACCATGTTTGTCAATGGTTGTATAGCATTAATCAATATTATGTACTAGTAAACTCTACCAATCTTTATAATCATTTTTATATGAGTAACATGTAATAGAATACCTAAAACATTCCTGATGAAGTTACAACTAACTTAGTTACCATATTTTTTAATTAAAAATCTTCATGTTCATGGATTTTAGTGCATTACATAATCTAAAATAAAATCTACACATTGTGTAGATGTTAGAAAACTAACAGCTTGAGGAAGGCCTTAGTCATATATATATATATATATATATATATATATATATAGAGAGAGAGAGAGAGAGAGAGAGAGAGAGAGAGAAATCCTAACTTATTATCAACATTAATTCTATCCTACAACTCATTCAAATTGATATATCTAGTATCATAAATCTTAGGAATGTTGAACTCTAGAATCAACATTGACTCAACATCCTTGTATTTTTATTTCATTTTGACATGTACCAAAAAAAAGTAAAATAATTAATTAAGACATGGTATAAAAATACTGATATAAAAAATTTAAAACAAGGAAATGTTTATAAAGTTGTGGAGAAGAAACTAAACTAGTCATGAAAACTTGAAAAAATCACAACAATGTCCAATGAGTAGCTCATAATTCTTCCCAAACTGTGCATTACAAGGATAAATACTGACTTTCCCCTTTAAAAAAGTCTACCTAAGCAAATCCCCTGTCAATGGAGAAGAAAAACTCTTCTAGTAAATGAAGATTATGTGAACCTCTCAATTTTGGTTCCATTACTTTATATATCATAAATATTAATGGTTTTTTATGGGCCATGATTATATCAATGCTTTGTCTTCTTGACAACTTAGCTATGATGACAACTACGAATAGAAACCTAGGGATGAGAAACCGAGGGGGAGGACAAAATGAACCCTTTCGATTGATAAAACTTAAGAAATCCCATCTGTATATCTTCAATGAAAATATGAACTAGGTGTAAACATGGATACGAAGTTTCCCATGAGATATTATAATATTATCCTCTCTTGTGAAATCCTCTCAAATCAATACATGAACCTATAATCAAATGGCGATGGGAGGATGGAAGGATTTTGGATGCATGGAATGAGAGTAAGAATAAAATTTATTGAAAATATATAGAAAAGGAATGAAATATATAGGTAGAGGATTAAAGGTAGGCTACACATGTAATTAATGACATGCAATGATTTTTTTTAATTTTAGGGTCTTTTTTCACGTTTGTCATGCTTTTATGCATGTCACTCTCATTTGCTGCTATGTTGTATAAGTCATAAAAATTTCCAACTCTTTATATTTTTTGCATGCATCAAAAATTCCTTACTCTCTTTAAAAAGAGTGAACTTGTATAAACATTATGACCAATGTGACACTTTATTCCTTATTTTACTTAATTCCATAAATTGGAAATTGGATGTTAGATTGTAATAATTTTTTGATTCTTATTTAAAGAAATTAGTTAGTCATGGAAATCATGTTTAGGTTGCGAGCTCATTTCTCTGTTCTATATTTAATTATGAGTGTTATCATTTATGGATAGATTCTTAGGATATAACTAAATTAAAATTCATCTTGAAGATCAATTAAAAACATCAATTGCTACACTTTAGGGAAAATTTTGTTATGAAGTTATGCCCTTCATATTGAATAATGTAGGGTCCACTTACCAAACATATATGACACATATTTCATGATTACATACATAAAACCATTGAATATTATGTTGAATACTTAATTGTCAAATCCAAACATCGATAGAATCATCTTACATATTTATGATAGATATTTGAATGTTTATGGTAGTAGAATGTATGCTTGAATCCAAAGAAATGCATATTCAAGGTATTTTTAGGGAAATTATTGGGATATATCATGTCTCAAAGAGGCATTTAAGTATATCCCCAAAAATTTCAAAATTTTTATAGACATACCTCCAATGAAAGGATTAAAACAATTACGATCTTAACAAGGAAAGATCCAAAAAAATAAGATGTTTTATGGATCAACTAATTGATAAGATGTAACCTTTTACATGATTTCTAAAGAAAGATACCAATTTTTAATGGGTCGCCAAATATCAATAGAGTTTTGATGTAATTAAATAATATATACTTAATTTTCCTATTCTTATGCCTCCAACACTAGACATGCCTTTACAATTATACATCCCGACCACATATGATGCTTTTGGGACTTTATTGACACAATACAATGATGATCATAAAGAACATGTAATATATTATGTTAGTAGTCAGTTCTATACTAATTGAATATGAAATAAATTACAATGATATGTAATATTTATGCCTATCCCTTATTTTCATCACACAAAAATTGTGGCACTATATGCTCAACAATGAAAAATAGGTTAGCACCAACATAAATCCACTCAAATTTCTCATGTCAAAATTCAAATTTATCAAGATGTATAGATAATTAGGTAATGTTACTCATGTAATTCAAGTTAAATTTTATATATCATAAATTAGTCAAAGAACAAGTCATCACAAACCAGCTAGTTGCAACTTTGTTAATAGAAACACTATTAATCAACAATGATTTTCATGATGACTTTACTTCATATCATATTGATGATGATAATTGGATTATCTAATTTTATGGATCCAAATGTTCCACAAGTGCATGCACTGGCATAATATAAATTAATCTTCAAGGCCATCCTATGTCATTTGCATATCACATGGGATTTTTATGTACAAACAACACACCAAAATATGAGGCATTGATACCTAGATTATGTATAGCACACACATTATAAATAAAATCACTATAGTTAAATGGGTATTTTCAACTGGTGACTAATCAAGTTCTATAGATTTACCAAACAAAAGAGGAAAACTTAATCCCATAAAAATAAATGGTACATCAATTAAATACATATTTTGATCTTTTTCAATAGAAAGCATACCTCATAAAGAAAATTGACATGTTGATGTCATGGCTAGTGTGTTTTTCATGATCCCCATTAACATCAATGATAACCATGAAATTTTTACTATTCGATAATTATGACACTCTTTAGTTACTATATCTTATGTGAAATATTTGAAAGTACTTGAAATTACTCGCAATACAACCAATTCAAAATGGTACAATGACATATACAACTTCTTGTACAAGGATTATATCCTAGAAAATGCTACATGTAATAACAATTGAAATTTACAATATGAAGTAATGTGTTACATTATAATTGGAGAGTCTTTATTTAAAAGGTCATTTGAGAGATATTTACTTTGGTGCCTTAGCTAGGAGGAGGCTAAGATAGCTTTACTAGAGGTAAATGATAGTTAATGTGGGGGTCATTTTATTTTAAAATCAATGTCTTGCAAGCTTTTGATACAAGGTTATCATTGGCCAAAAATATAACATGAGTGTCAATAAATTTAAAAAATATATTAAAAATGTCATAACACACTATCTTAAAAAATACACCATCACAAGAGTTACAACTAATTTTCTGACCATGACCAATTTCCCTTTTGGACTTTGAATTGATTAGAAAGATTAATCCAAAACCATCAAAAGGTCAAAAGTTCATTATTACAGATATTAAGTACTTTATGAAATGGATGGAATCCATACCACCATAATAAACCACAAGGGTTGAAATATGTAAATTATTAATGATACACATCATTTCATGATTTTGGCTACCATCAATTATTATAACAGATAATGGATCATCCATTATAAATAAAATAGTTAAGATATTTTGTGTCAAATCCAATAACCTTCATACATTCTCTACTCCATATTACACATAAGTAAATGGACAAGGAGGAAAAAACAAAAAAAATTACAAAAATACTAATAAAAATAGTTACTAAACATAAAAAGGATTGGCATAATCAAATTATATATGCACTTTGGGCATATTACACAAGTCTTTGTACAACAAAAAAGGCTACACTTTATTATCTTATTTATGGAAATAAAATAATTTTACCTTTAGATCTAGAGATACCATATTTGTGTGTCCCATTAATCTACATTATCAAGGATAATGAATATCAAAGAAAATGAATGCATGATTTAGAAATATTGAATGACAGACGCATACAAGCTATTGAACATCTTTAAGTTTATCAAGATCGTATGAAAAGACATATGGAAATAGGGTTTTAAAGCATGGATTTAAGTTGGAGACTTAGTATTAAAATGGAATCATAAGAACATTAATGCATATAAATAAAATAAATGAAAATTAAATCCTAATTGGTTTGGCCCAATTGTGGTTATAGAGAAAGTAAGTGCCAAAGCATATCATTTGGATATATTAGAATGAAAACATTTGAATAACAATATGAACATCATGTACTTGTGTTGATATTACATATATATATTACATTTTAAAATAATCAAAAATACAAAGAAAATCAAATATTTAAAAAACAAATAAACATTTAAAATTTCAAAAATAGAATATCAAGACCTAAGCATGACATGATTTATAAATTACACTATTTTATTTATCACATCAAAAATTTACAAGTCCTTTCAAATAAACATAATAACACATTGTTTTAATGTTGAATGTGCACAAGTGTTTAAAATGCTACATCAACCACATAAAAGATGGTCTTAGGAAAATATGGCGTAAAAATAGTAAATAAGATTTGCCTAGGATAAATATGGGCTGATGAATAAAATTAACTTGAGTAATTAATGATTGAAAGGGGAAGATAGAGATGCCTACCTAATTTTTAATTTACCTATATTTTGACAAAGACTCAAAGTTTTGAGAATAATAATCAAGAACAATGCAAAAAATCATCCTAAAATTAAATAGTGATGTGAGACAAAGACCAAAATTGGATCATATGATAGCAGCAGGACCAGAATTGGAATTATTTTATAATGACAATTTTGAAGGTATAAATATATCACCTATTTTTAATTTTGTTGATTTTTATCCATATTATGAAGGATAGAGTAATGAAAGTGAAAATGCAAATTCTGAAGAAACAAATTGGAGGTTTCAGATGCCTGAGAAACTTCATGAAGAATAGAAGAGGTAATTCAGATTCAAGTTGGAAAGACTACAAGAAAGAAGGAATATACATAATATTTATTAAAATGGAAAGGTTGAGACATATAATTTGTGACATGGATTATCACATCAAAGGCTACAAAATAAGGAATATCATTTAAAGAATTCTTAGAAGTCACATGAGCAGGAGCATGTGTTTCATTTTCTTACCTAATTTGTATGATGCAGGAGCATTTGGGTTCACTCATAATCTTTCATAAACCAAAAATATGTTAATTTATGAATTTACAAAAGTGTTTTTGCATTTAGGTTTTTCAATGTACTTATGTTTTATTGTGAGTTTTTACAAGTCTTATTTGTTGTGTTGATTATTTGTTGTGTTTTTTTGTGTTATCCTTTTTTAGCACCTTATTTATTATAGTTTTGTGTTGCCTGTGAGCACACGTATCTGTAATGATCAATGTATGTCTTATTTCATATTTATATCTAGTTATTACTACATTGAGTCTAGGAGATCTAATATGAGTTGTGGTGATAATCTGATGTTTTTGCATGAAAGTGCAGAGATGTTATATATGTTTCTATTAGTGTGTGACACTTTTTGAAATAAGGTATTTATTTGAGTGGATTCTACACTATAGAGGAAGATGAGAGTGGAAATTTCTTGAGGTCATTTTTTATTTATTGTTCAAACTATGTGTCAAGTTTTAGATCATTTTAAGAAATAACAGAAATGTATTTTATCATCATGGATTGGGCATAAGATTCATGGTATAGAGGTTTGTTGATTTTAAATATGTTATGTTGTATAACTTTATATGTATTTGGAGTCATTATTGGTTGATTGGAATTTAATTTTGAAAGTCATATAAGTTGATAAGGATTCATTAGATGATGTTTGTGACCTATTTTATGGATGTACTAAATTCTAACATGTTATTGTTCCTTATAAATATGAACACATTTAATATTTGAGTTGCACTAAGGTGTGTTAATATTGTTATAGTGTAAAACACTGAATGTAAGTAGGTGGGTCTTACATCTATATAAGCATGCCCCTACACCTATGATAATGGACTTTTATTTGAAATCAAGGGAAGATTTGAGATTTTATTACAAAGACCTGTGAGTTAGTAGAACTATGATCTACAGATCTAATTTTGTAATAGATCTCATTGTGATATTAAAGTGTGACTATGTTTTGTACATGTTTTATTTCCTTTGATTGAAATCAAATAAAGATCGGTGTTATTTTTATTGCATTTTATTTCAATTGTTCTAATGATTATTAGAGTGTTAAGTGATCTAAGGCATATCTTAATTGATATCTCTAACCATAATTGCATCATTTGGTATCAGAGCAAGGTTTTTAGTCCTTTTTATTGATTACTGCTTTCCCCATTTGTGAGTGTGGGTAAAAATTAATTGCATACATATTCCAACAAGATCGTTTAGGATAAGGCATAAGGTGTAATTAACTACTTGATTTTAGATCATCAATTAATAACATATCATCATTTGGAATCTAGATCTTTATTTTTTTAAGAAATGACACATAGAGGATGCTTAAGTGGTAGTGTAATGTCCCTAATCAGAATATTATTTGATAATTTGGATTCCTCAGAGTTCCTTTTGAAATAATATTCTTATAAATTTAAACTTGTACTTAGAATAATACTTTAGATAATAAAATGTAGTATTAATAATAAAATATAAATCCTCGAGAGGTTTCATCCTTGAGTTATTATGATGACAAGGGTTTTCATCATTGAAATTAGATTACACAATTAAGGGATTTAGTCCTTAAAATTGGTTTTAAATCATAATTCTTGTACATGGTTTATATATTTGAATTCAAAATTGAATTATTTCTTCCATACCCACCAATCATAAATTATTTGTACCTTCAAAGTTTTCAATTTAAAGATGTGACTCCTCCCAAATGTCTTTTCCCAAGGGGTATGTCTTCCCAAGGGTGGCATCTCTTAATATTTCCTTTTGATGAATGGTAATTTATTAATTGATTGATAATTAATCAATGACTTATAGTCTTTGATGTTCCCCATAATGGGTTGTGATTTTATTTATTAATGATGCTCTTCTTTTCCAGTGATTGTCTTTTACCTAGTGATTTAATTATAAAGGCTATGATTTACTGGTTATTGGTGATTTTCCACAAGGAGTAAGTTGGGGATATTACAGACCTCCCTTCCTCAAATTGCTTTCCTTTAAGAAATTTTGAATTGTTCTGCCTTGACTCATCTATTCTATCCACCTCTAAAATGCTTGGATTCCACTACAAGCTTGAAAATTTGTAGTCCTTCATACCAAAAGTATTCTTCTTCAACCTTACCTTAGAAAGATTGGAATAGAGATATAAACCCTCACTTATTTAATTAGATTGATAGCCAAATTCATTATATTGTACCTAAATTTTACATCTATCATTGGTCATAAGTTTTAGTGTTGAAGATACAACAATAGATGTTTTGAATTTTCATACATCTAGTGTTTTGAATGAGTTTTCCATAGAAAAAGTAGCCTTTTGATTTGAACTTAAAGAACCTAGGTTTGAATTATATCATGAGGGGTTAGAGCACATAGAGTATCAGATCCAGTATAAGTGATAAGAGAAATGTGAGCTCAAATGGAAGGTGTGGAAACTGCACATCGTCATGGAATGGAAGTGAATGCATAGATTATTGAAGAATCACCTAAATATTAGGATACAAAAGAAGAAGTTGATGAAATTAAAGATAGATTCTTGCAATATGTTAAGATAACAAGTAAGATAAATTGGACCCTAGAAGTTATTCTAGAAGTTTGAGTTCAGAAGAGCTCATTAATTGGATCACTAAGTTAGAGAAATGCTTTGAGTATGAAAGTATGGAAGATCCCAAGTGGGTTAAGTTTTATGGTGCAAATTTGAAAGTTCATGCATCTTTATGGTGGGAACATATACAATCTGAGAAATTACACAAAGGTAAATAAAATATTAAGACATGGAATAGATTTTTTTCCAAGATAAAAGCTAAATTCATTCTTGTGTACTATAATATGATTTTGTTTAAGAAACTCCAAAACTTGAGATAAAAAGATATGAGTGTCAAATAATACACTGAGGAGTATTATAGACTTACTATCAGAAATTGATCATGTGGAGGATGATGTTGAGAAGATATCAAGATATGTGAATGGATTGTGTAAGGTAATTTAAGACAATTTTGGTATGATCGGATTGTGATATGTGGAATAAACCTATTAGTGTGCACTAAAGGCAGAGGAAAATTTCTTACAAAAATAATAAAGAGGAACATCAAGAGGAAGAGTAAGATTTATGAATGGAAATGGAACTAGTAGAGGTTATTATTTTTAAACATAATAGGGAAAGGCAAGTACTTTGCAGCATAATGTGTTAATACCCATAGAAGTAGAGGTAATTTTAGAGGAAGAGGATCTTGTACATATGGACAAGGTAAATTTCATGGATTCAATGGAACATGTTACATATTTGGTGAGATTCGACATAGATCATTTGAATATCCTCATAGGAATATTGAAAGAAACATAAGAACTGATGCAAGTCTCATTTTGCATAAGATAATGAATTAAAAAAAATTGTCTATTCATGACATATATGAACTAGAGACTAGAGAATCTTTCATGATGTAGAGGGTATTGTTGAAACCTATAAAAGAGGAAATAGTCTTGCACAAAGAAACATATTTTTTAGAATAGTTTATGAATTTAAAGGTAAGTGTTACATAGTGATTATTGATAGTGTAATCACAGATAATATTATTTCATAATAAATGGTAGATAAACTTGAGTTAAAAATAATGTTGCATCAAAAATCATATAAGGTTTCTTGGTTGCTGAAGGGACATCAAATTATCCTAAATTAACAATGTCTGGCAAGTTTTCAAATTAGGATTTATAAAGATGAAATTTTATGTGACATAATGCCTATGGATGTTTTTCATAATTTGATTGGAAGGCCTTGGTATTTTGATCACATGGAACATCATTATGGTCATGCTAACACATACACATTGTGGAAATATGGAGTAAAACATACACTGAATCATTTTAAGGGATAAGTATGAATAATTGGAAAAGAGTTAAAAAGTGTTGATGATTTTAGTAAAATGATTTATGAAGGAAGTGAAACAAAGTGATGTTATGCATTGATTTCAAAACCAATGTAAGAAGTTGTGGTAGAAGAAACAATGTTGCATGAAGTAAAGGAGATACTAAGTGAGTTTGAGGAAATCATATATAATGACAAACCTATGGATTACTATAAATAAGAATCATATGTCATCTCATAGATTTTATACTTGGTTCAAGTTTACCAAATAAAGGAGCACATAGAATGACTCCAAAATAGAATGTAGAGGTGGAGAGACAAACTCAATATTTTTTGAATAAGGGTTTAATCATTAAAAAAAATTGATCTCATGTGCATTACTAGTGGTACCAATGCTTAAGAATAATAGAGAATGGGGAATGTGCATTGATTATAGAGTCATTAAGAAGATTACTATAAAGTATAGATTTCCATTATTGCTCATGGATGACTTAATGGATTGCTTGAGTGGATTGAGATAATTCACAAAAAATATTTGAAAAGTGGATATCATCAAATTCACATAAGAGAGGGTGATGAATGGAATACAATATTTAAAACACAATAAGGGTTATATGACTAGTTGGTTATGCCATCTGGGTTAACAAATGCATGAAGTACATTCATGATATTGATGAATGAAATTCTTAAACTAATTTTGGGTAAATTTTTTATTATGTATCTTAATGACATTGATTTTCATTTTCATTGGAACAAAGGAAGAACATTTGTGACATATGTGCAAAGTGTTAGAAATGTTGAGAGAGGAAAAGTTACTTGTAAGTTTGAATAAATACATTTTCATGAAAAAAAAATTGTATATTTGGGATTTATGATTTCTCAAGAAGGTTTGAAGATGGATCAAGAGAAGGTGTGAATTATACTAGATTGGTTGTCACCACAAAGTGAATTTGAGGTAAGTATTTTTTATGGACTAGCAATATTTTACAAGAAGTTCATAAATAATTTTAATGGGATATGTGCATTGATCATTGTCCTGATATAGAAATATAAAAGAGAATTCATATGGATAGTGTAAGATAAACATAGTTTCTAGAAATTGAAGAAGAAAATTACTGAACAACTAGTGTTTGCATTGCCATTTTTTTTTAAACTATTTTAGGTATATTGTGATGTGAGTGGCACCACAATCTGAGTATTATCGATTCAATAAGGGAGACTTATTTCATATTTCATTGAAATTTTGATTGATGCAAACTACAAATATTTAGTATATGATTAGGAGTTCTATGTAATTTTTTAAGGGCTAAAAAAATGGAGAAATTATGTTACCAAATTATTTTGTATTGTAGACATATCATAAAGCATTAAATTTCATTAATAGTCAGGATAAGTTGAATAAGAGACATATGTAATGGGTTGAATTCCTACACAGTTATTCATTTTTGTTGAAACATGGAATTGGAAAGTCTAATAAAGTTGTTAATGCATTAAGTAGAAGAATATTTTTGTTGAATGAATTAACAGTAGAGGTCATATGATTTGATATTATGAGATAATAGTATGAAGAAGATGAATATTTTAAAGAAGCATGGAAATTATGTAGAGAACTAGTGAGTAAAGACATACACCATGTTTAGAATAATTTACTTGGGAAAGTTTGTTATTCAAAGGAATATAAATGTGTATACCAAGAGATTTAATGAGATAAAAATTGATCAAGGAAAATCAAAGTGGATGATTGGAAGGCATTTTAGTTATGACAAAACATTAGTACAAGTGGGAAAAAAAATATTTTTGGCCAAGGATGAGTGTAGATGTGAAAATATTTGTTCAAGAGTGTAGATTTTGCCTACTAGTGAAAGGGAGATGTCAAAGTGTAGGTTTATATCAATCATTACCTACTCCATAGAAACTATGGGATAATATAAACATGTATGTTATTTTAAGTTTGCCTAGAATGTAGAAAGGAAATGATATAGTGTTTGTGATATTTGATATATTTTCAAAGATGGCACATTTTATAACATATAAAAAGACTATATATGCAACAAATATTACTAATTTGTTTTTAAAATAAGTTTTAATATTGCATGGTTTACTATGTAGTATGGTATTAGAAAAAGATGTGAAATTTTTTGGACATTTCTAGTGTACATTATGGAAGAAGTTGAATATCAAACTATAGTTTAGTTTAGCATACCATTCGTAGACATATAGACAAACAGAGGTAGTTAATATTATTTTGGATGATATTTTGAGATGTTTAGTTGAAGGTAATTTAGGAACATGGGATAATATTTTTGCACAAGCTGAGTTTGAATATAAAAATTTCATGAATAGAAGTACAGTAAAAATACACCATTTCAAATTGTTTATGGGTAAAGTCTAAGAGTAGTTATAGAATTAAGAGACATGAGGAATGAACAAAAGGGAAATGTTGAAGCAAAATATTTTTCATAATATATGTGAGTAGTGCATAAACAAGTGCATTAATAGTTTTAAAGGAATACAACACAATACAAATAGCATATAGATCAATAGGGAAGAGAAGTTGAAAATTAGGTGTGGGACATAGACTTAGCATACTTGAGAAAAAAATATTTATAAAAGGGACATGCAATAAGTTTAAATGGAAAAATATTGGTCCATGTATAATTTTGTGAAAATTTGAGAAGAATGGATATGAAATATAGTTACCTAAAGGTATAGACATATCACCTATTTTCAATGTGGATAATTTGTATCCATGTTATGAAGTATAGAGTAGTTAAAGTGTAAATTCAAATAATGAATAAATATATTAAATGTTTCAGATGCTTGAGAAATAGTGCAAAAAATAGAAGAGGTAATTGACATGCGAGTTGGAAAGACTACAAGAAAGAAGGAATATACAAAATATCTAGTAAAATGGAAGGGTTGATACATAGAATATGTGACATGGATTATCACATCAGAAGCTAAAAAATAAATAATACCATTTTTTAGAATTCTTAGAAGTCACATGAGCAGGAACACATTTTTTTTTCTTACCTAGGGTGTCTGATGCAAGAGCATCAGGGTTTGTGAGTAATCTTACATCAACTGAAAATATTTTAGTTTAGTAATTTACCTAAGTGTTGTGTTATGTATGGTTTTTTACTATAATTATGTTTTTTTATGATTTTGTCTAAGTCTTCTTTGTTGCATTGAACATCTTTGTATTGTTTTGTGGTATCCTTTGTAAGCACCTTGTTTAGTGTAGTTATGTGTTGTCTGTGAGCACACCTATATTTGTAATGATCTATGTATCTCTTGTTTCATAGTTATATTTATTTAACCCTTTTTTAAATAAGGGCTGGGATAATAACCTAATCAATTAAGGTATAGACTATTCTATAAATCAAACCAATTAAATAATTTAGATTCATGATATTCAATTACAATGTTGAATTATATAAATATGTTAAATATAAAAAGTATAATTCCAAATAGTAATTTTATTATTTAAACATGAAGAAGAAATAATATTTATCTTGTTTAATAATGCATAGAAAAGTATGGGAAATGCAAGTGCAAAATAGTGAGGATGATGTTCAGGTATGATTCATCAAATTTTGGAAATTAGCTCTCTATCAGCCCAGACACCACCATTAGATGATTTTATCATAGTATCAATGTTTCTATCTACATTGAAGTATAGGTACTTTTATATAAATTCCACTTATTGTCACCTTATGAATTTTTTGTCTAGATCACCCACACATGTTCTATATATATATATATATATATCAATGTGTATTGTGGTATGTAGAACACACCTTTATTTGACTTGAGACCTATTTAAATTTGATGTATGTATGTATGTATTACCTAAAAATAAGAGCATGTCACAGTGTATGTATTCTAAAAATTGGAATAATTGAAACGTTTGAAAGGAAAGAGATCAAGGAAGGAGTACATCTATGTGTCGATGTAACCATGTTACCCTTTGGTAATTTGTTTTTTTAATGATACTTCCTATCTAAATCATTGGATATAGGTTCAAAACTAACCTTGGGAAGTGAAGAAGAGAATTAGAGGGCGATCATGCCCCCAATATAGTGCAAGGGTGATTTTTCCTAAGGTCATCAAGAATATCAAATCTCAATCACAAAAACCAAATGTATGTATAATCTAGACAATCTAGCCAATATTTCCCAAGTCAAATGATATGACCATATCAACTTAAAAAAATAAGTAATGCCAAGGTCATCAAGGGCATTAAATCTTATTTACACTACTCAAATAATCTAACTACTACAAATAGATAAAGGCTCAAATAGTGCATGTTGGTAAGGTCGATGTATAAGTGTGTATATAAATTGCATATGTTTCTATGATTTTGGTGTATTTGTATGCCATGTGCACCTCAAATGTGTGTCAAGTTGAGTTATTTGTTAAAATTTAACCTTTTCTCTATAAATTATGCATAATATATGTCACAAAATTGAATAACTTTGTCTCAAATCTATGAAAATTATTGCCAATTATATAAGATTCTAGACCAAGTGTATATCTAAATCATATAAATTGTATCAAATTCCATGAATTATACTAACTGTGTGTATGTGTACCTGTCTATATGACATGAACCCACTGATATGCCCCCCTTTTTAGGTGAGGGGAATGTCATTTTATATTCACCTTATCTCAAAAAGAAAATAAAACCATGTTATTTATGTATCAATCATGTAGTAAAAAAACATATAATGGAATCATGTCTAAGTAGATGTATCAATGAATCTCATAGCATCCAAATATAATAAGCCATAAGATGCATGATATGGATCATAGAAACATCTAGAAGTAATAATCATAAGCTCATAAAATAATCAATCACACACACAAGATCACTCAATGTCACACAAAATGGGTCTAAGGAGACCAAAAATAAGGGGCATGTTTAAATGTCACACACTCAAATGAGAGGACATGTTAAAATGTCTGAACACTAAATAAATAACACTCAAAGCATTAGGTCCATCTATCAATGAACATGTTCAAATTTTTAACATTTCAAACAAGATAAAAAATAATAAGTACACTCAAGTAACCCATGTGATAAGATGAATATGTGAATTATAAGCAACTAGCATAAGTATATCATACTAGCTCCTATATGCATGTGTTAGTAAAATGTCTTGTAGCATGACATATCTATCACATTGTGTAATAAATGAACATGAGTATAGGCATGTGTAAGTGTTAGCATATAATCTCAACATAATAATGTAAAGTGATCATAAAATAATGGAACCTATATCAATCATGATCAATAGAGGCAGATGCCTTCAACATAATGTGTAATGTGGGTAGAGGAAAGGTCCAAAATTTGTATATTCATGTATCATGGATCTAGTGTATGCTTGCATCACACTCAAGTACCCATCAAGAATATGTGTGTATATAAATGAAATTATATGCTATATACTAACATAAAGTAAACACATATGTAAAAAGCTAGTAAACATGTGAAATGATAATTATTTATTTATTTTAATGTCTTTATATTTTCTTGGTTTTTTTGTATTTTTTTAGATTTTGGCATATTATTATGATTAACAATGTTACTATCGACAATGTAAAAGTTCTAATAGAATCCAAGGAGATCATCAAGAGGATGTCTATGTGAATATTTTTTATCATGTGTGTTATAAATCTCAATTATATTACCATATTCATCTTGCATATTAGTTGTTTCATTCCAATTATCTTCTATATAACCATTGTTATCATAGGAAAAGACTAACTTCTTAGGTTGTTCTTGAAATTTTGATATCCCATTTGGAGCATCTATATATGAAAAATAAATTACATCATAGATTGGAGTTTCCTTATTGAAAGTTTGTTTTTATTGAGTATGTTCATCATTGTCAAAATGTTGCATCTCATTATGGACTAGAGAAGAGTCGTGTATCTTTGTTTGGACACTCGGAAAAAATGTATTTATGTTCTGACTTCTTGATCTTTTTGTAATATTGTTTGTGCTAGCTTTGCCTTTTGAATCTTTTCTTGCTATAATTTTTGAATTTGTAATTTTTTTAATTTGAATTATCATTTGGTACCCATACTTGTTTTTGCTTTTATGCTTTTGGAGATGCACTCACAAGGTGAGTGGGTTGCTTGATTGATGTGTCTATTATAAGATCACCACTATCAATTATGTTTTGTATTTTCTTTTTCAAAGCCAAAAAGTAATATATATTATGCCCATTCATGTTATGATATGCACAATAATATTTTGATCACCTTAGACAATGTAAAGGGGGTAGTTTGATCAATTTATTTCTAAGCATTTCCCTTAGAATTTCACTTTAACTCTTATTATCTTTTTGTATAATTTTTGAAACATTTTTTGTAGATGAATTCTATTTTAGCTTCTTATTTTGATTTTAAAATTTTTTGGGCACAATATTTATAGATGAAGATGTAAACACATTATTATCACTAGCATATTTTGAATTCTACATGTGATCTGATTTTCCATTGATGTGATCTTTGAATTGAAATCCATTTGTAGTTCTTATATGATACTTCACATGCTGATTATTTCATCTTTAAGGGATTCACAAGAACAAACTCTAGGTACTTCAAATTGAATATGCATACACACACCATCTATGGAATATGTGGGATGTTAAAGGGTTTGAAGAAGGGTATGTTGGTTATTTTATTTTGTCATTATAGGATGGCCAACTTACCCCTTGCAGTAGTGATCGCATGGACCTGGTGTTACAACCCCTCAAGTTGTACTTAGAAAATTGCAGTAATTTTTTTATAAACTATTACTTAACATTCATTTACTCAATCCATGGTGATACTTTAACAACTAACCAATCATTAAATTATCACTAACTTATAACATAACAGTTCCAAATTCTAATTTTGAATGCAATATAACATATTACAACTACAAGGAAAGTAAATATAATAAGATTCAGCCATGACTGGACCAATAATATAGAAACTATTGCTCAAGTATAATAAATATAATATAATTACATTTTTATTAGGTATTCAGCCTTAATACAATAAATAGATACCAAGCTCTCTGAAGCTCTATTCAAACCAAATCATGTATCTCTGATAATTTTAAGTGTAGTCTCTAATTAAGTACTATAGTGGAGAGGGAGAGCATCATCCAAGAAATTTTCCACACCAACTATGGACCATCGATCCCTCACATAATCTCCTATTAGGGAATGGCCCTCCCTTCATAGATAGGTAGATGGTAATGGTGTGGGAATTTAGAGAGACGTGTCAATACCCTATGTGTTGTAATATTTTTACTACATGATGTGTACCATAAAAAAAATATGATTCTAACATTATATCGCACAACATGCAAATTAAATATATGAAATGACAATGTCTATCTAACATTACTTTGGCCAAAAAAATTAAATAACATACAATCACATAGATCAATCAATTTCATAACACACCACTTGATCAGATTATCTACATCCATCATTGGTGGTGTTATTTAGGCTAGTGAAGTCCATCTCACTACCTACTTAGCATCATCGATGTGAGATCTATTATATAAATATATATTAATATAAAAACCTAAGATTCAATCATATTATTCTTATTAGTAGAAGTGAAAACATGCTAAGAATGGAAATAATCATATTCAGACATTTTATTTGTCAAATGCATAAAATGAATCTGATAACATGCTAATATTACATAATTAAAAATATGATAAAATATAGTCCATACAAGGTCACACCATCTAGGTATGCTTCTAATAATTTATCAATTGTCACAAGTAACATATTGTTTAAACAAACTACAGTTTCTAGTTCTAGTCACAACTAGGTTTATATTTGTATAGAAAATAAGTTTTTTCCCCTCAATAATAAAATTTGGATTGCATTCCCAAAAACTTAGAGTAAAACAAAACATTTGCATTAATTAACATCATGATATATTTCTCAATACAAACCAGCATTTAATTTATTATAAGGACCATTTAATTCGTAAAAATACATTTATTCTACAATTTATGAAACTTATACTTCATGCATATATTTGGAGTTCCCAATCCATTGGGACTTTTATGACTTACATGATTAGTCACACTCTATAAATGTAGGCATGATTCTTATATAATTATAGGCTATGTATATGAGACCCTGATTTCACTTAAATGTATATTTCATTTATATATATATAATTATAAAAATTATTGTTCTAACTCACAAACAGTGTTTTCTCATCAGTCTATTTAACTTGAATGTTTCAGAAGCTAACAAATTTTGGGAGAAGGATTCAAAATTCATATTGGGTCTCATCTATTCAACCAATTTTTGAAAGAGATATGCATACGAATTAAGCTTAGATTATACACTAATCAATTCTTTATTTTTCCAAAATTAGGTTATGTGATTGTATATAATAAACTATAATCTGAGATATTGATAATGAGGAATAAAAACCAAACATTCCTAACTCTATTTTCATTTATCATTTGGAGATCTACTCACTTACAATGTTTCTATTTGCATCTGATATAAATCTACGAGCCTTAACGTAGCTTTGCAAGTTTTCTAATAAGGTAATTTCTCACAATGATCAGTTCATATTTTGACAAGTTTGTTATTATTAGAAGTTGATAATACTATATATTATTTTCCCTTATTCAAATGTCATAAACATATAGGCCAAATTTATATTCATACTCATCATTTTATAATAAATATGCTTAGACTATTTTGATATATTAACATAGTGTTTTTTTTAATTTTCATAAACTCATAACTTTGTAGATAATTATACTAAATATGTGTGTGTGTGTGTGTACGTGCGCGTGCGCACACGCGCATGTGTGCATGTGCGTGCGTGCGTGTGTGTGTGTGTGTGTGTGTGTGTGTGTGTGTGTGTGTGTGTGTGTGTGTGTGTGTGTGTGTGTGTGTGTGTGTGTGTGTGTGTGTGCACGCGCGTGTGTGTGTGTGTGTGTGTGTGTGTGTGTGTGTGTGTGTGTGTGTAAATTGTGCTTGCAAACAACACATGGTCTAAAATATATGCCTAGTTTGACTTAGTCATGATTGTAAACATATTCACTATTTTGTGAATGTCAAATGTGTAGTCCTCAAGGTAGACTATAATTCATTTGATAAGGCACAGTCAACCTCATATATATGTATACAATCATTATTTTTAAAATGTTTAATCTTACACAGTCCTCAAATTTATTAAAATCAAGTCGACAATAGATTTATACATTTATATTAAGGCAAGTTGATAGAGTACATAAATCTTAGTTAACTCATCCTGAGTCTTTTGACTCACAAGTATTTATTTTGATAATTTTGACCTATATAAAATCCTTATCTGTAGTTGTGTATATTTATATATATGCAAGTATACATCCAATAGATCGATTCCCTCTATCATATTATATGAATATACATAAATATATTATCTTAAATGTATTTTTCCTGAGTATGTCCTTGTAGAGTTTTAGAAACAATAGACCAAAGAGTATATAAATATATAGTGATATAGTTCATCAAGGTTTTATCTTGAACTAAGTAATTGAACTAACAGGAAACTAAACCAAAATAAACATAATGGCTTAACATCCAATTCATTCATAAATTTTTTAAGCACATAATGAAATTAATACTTCACCAACTTATAAATCAATTCCTAGTTGAAATAGAGAGAGCCAGTATACCTTTCTCCCTCTAGTGCTACCTTGTGTTCCTCCTCCTTACTCTGCACTATATTAATTCTCCTTATCTATGTTATATCCTCCTCCTTCTCATTCTCATCCCTTTAATTTTATTTTATTCACCTCTTAAATTTATTTTCTAGCACACCTCTTACCTTTCAAATTTACATGATTCTTTTACTCCTAGTTTATCATCTATGTGTGTCATTTGTAATTTCCTCTAGTTCCACTAATCTTCAGTTATCTCCTTTAAACACACCAAAATCTCTAGTCTTTCTTCATTTGAACTTCCTTAAATAATATAGGACATATAATTTGTTTATCAATGATCATTATGTTATAGATCCCTAGGTTAACCCATACATAAGTCTACATTGATCAATAAATAATGATATCCACTTCTAATTTATAACGTAGTTTCATGCATGATATACAAAGACTAAGTTTAGATCAACTTAACTATAGGTTAGTATTTTAGGATAGTTCAAACTCCTTGAAAGCAATTAAAACAATGGTAACTATTTATTTATCTAAAATATAGATAAGTCTATAATTGATTTTAATAACAAAATAATTGTATAATCAATTACTAGTGTGTGTGTGTGTGTGTGTGTGTGTGTGTGTGTGTGTGTGTGTGTGTGTGTGTGTGTGTGTGTGTGTGTGTGTGTTAACTTATATTGATACTATGAATATCAACAATAGTGAGTTAAACATTAAATGACATTTTTAAAGGTAACATACTAGTCTATACGTATAATAGCAATTAGATATCTATTTTTTTTGGATTTATTCTCAAAAATATTAGATAATTATAAGTAAAAAAAATATTATGTAATCTTACTACAATATCAGAAACCAAATCTACATACAAAATACAATCACAAATAAAGCTTCCATAACTACATACTAACATTTAAAACATGTTATGCATTTAACATTTTAAATCTACTCTGTGTGTGTGTAGAGTCTTAGCAATTCTTTTGTCATCCTCCAATTGTTCCATCTGCTCCATCCTCTCTAATGATGCTCTCCCTCATCATGTTCTAAGGGTAGGATCAATCTTGCATCCACACCATAACAAGTAGGTAGTTAGTGTGAGTCATCATATATATCAACCAATGATGCAAACTAATAAATATACATCCATTATGTACAAAATAAGAAAGTAAAACTATTACATCATGTAACCTAAATAGCATATCACTTTCCCATAGCTATTATATGTCATTAAGCTCAAATCAAAGCAATAATAATCAAATAATAACCATATTAATCCACAGATTCATAGGTTATAAAATATAGGGTGAAATCAGGATGTAACATCATCCCCTCATAAAACTAGTCATCATCATGATGACACTTATTCAAATGGAAGTTTTGAATATCAAAAGAGTTTAACAGAATTAAATACATAGTATCAAATATCAAATCATGTAAACAAATGTGAAAATATGTTGTAGAACTCATCATAGTCTTTCCAAGTAACACTATCCTCAGAGTATTGGTCCCACAAGACCTTACATTATGACACCTCTCTATTACACAAACAAAGTTTGTGAGTGTCAATTACTCTAATTTTTTTTAACATGATCACCCTAGGATCTAGAACCTACAAGGCATTCCAATCCAAAATATGTGAAGGATCGGCTATATACGTTTTAAGATAAGATGCATGCAAAATATTATGTAATAGAGCTAGGGTTGGTTCCAATACAATCCTATACATCACATGACTGACCACTTCTAACACTTCAAAGGGACCCACATATCTTGGTGACAATTTCACTAACTTCTCAAATTTAATCAAGCTCTTCTATGGCTTAACCCACAAGAACACTTTATCACCAACAAAAACTTGCCTATCTATTCTCTTCAAATTAATGTAAATTTTATATATATCATTAGCCTACACCAATATTTTCCTAATTAATCTAAATTGATCTTTCATTTTAGATTGCATCTCATGCTTGAAGACTACCTTGCCCTCTAACCTGTCCCAACTGATTGGTGTCCTACACCTTCTTTTGTAAAGTGCCTCAAATGGTGTAATATTCAAAGCTGACTGGTATGAGTTATTGTATGCAAACTCAACCAATGAAATATAATATTTCAATTTATATTGTTGATTCATGTAGTACATACATAAAATATCTTCTAAAACCTGATTTACTCACTCTATTTGACCATTACTCTCTGGGTGATATGCAGTGCTAAAATTTAGTTATGTACCCAAAGCTAAGTTTAGAGTTACCCAAAACCTAGAAGTCATCTTAGGATCACAATCTGAAATGATATTCTCTATAAATCCATGCAACCTATAAACTTTCTTTATGAACCTCTTTTCAAGGTTAGGTGCATCATCTGTCAAATTACCTAGTATAAAATGAGCCACCTTGGTTAGTTTGTCAAGAACTACCTAGATTATATCATTCTTGTGCTGTGACATTGATAAACCTTGGACAAATTCCATACTGGTCACATGCCACTTCCACTCTAATATATCATGTGTATATAGCAATCCAGTTGGGTACACATGTTTAGCTTTCACTCATTGACATTCTAGACAATGTGACATAAAATCTATTACATCTTTCTTGATTCCCTTCTATAAATACAAATGTTTAAGCTATATCATGAGATTGGTTATTCCTGAATGTCTTGAATATGGTGTATTATGTAACTCTTTTAACATTACACTCTATATATTCTCTCAATCTAGCATATACATCCTCCTGTAAGAACACAAAAAACCATCATTCTCAAAACTAAATCTTTTATACCAAGGATTTTGAGCATTATCAAACAATGTTTTTCTAACCTGATCATAGTATTTGTCTCCTAGTGAGAACTTAACCACATGATCCTTGAAAGTACTCATGATAGTAGCTACAGCTATTATGTACCTTCTATGAATCAAAACATCATCTACTTTATTCTCTTTACCTTTGATGTAATTAATATCAAAGTCATAGTCAAAAAGAAACTCTAACCAACATATCTAAAGAGCATTCAAATTTGGATGGGTGAAAATGTATTTGAGTCCCAAGTTATTAGTCTTGAGCTTAAATGGTTTTCCCAACAAATAATTTCACCAAACTTTCAAAGCATGAACAATTATTGTAAGCTAAAGATCATGACGGGTGTAATTCACCTCATAAGTTTTTAGCTGACTTGATTCAAAATCCACTATTGCACCATCCTTTATAATAACTCCTCCTAGACCCTCTCATGATGCATTTGTGATCACTAAAAACTGACCATTATGATCAAGAAATCTCAACACTGGTGCTAAAGTAAGTCTTATTTTCAATTTTTGAAAAGCTACTTCACATTTCTCTAACCAAACAAACTTTTGATTCTTTTGTTTCAAGAAGGTAATTGGATTAACTATCTTGGAAATTTTTTGAACAAACTTCCTGTAATAGCCTGCTAATCCCATAAAACTCCTTACCTCATACACATTTCTCAGCATTGACCACTCCATAATGGCTCTTATCTTATCCAAATCTATAGAAATACCATCTACAAAAATAATATGCCCTAGATATTGCACTCTCTCTTCAAAAAATACACACTTAGATGACTTTCTATACATCTTATGCTTTTGCAACTATTGTAGAACCAGTTCCAAATGTTGTAGATGTTCCACTTCATTCTTCGAATATATAACAATGTCATCTAGAAAGACCAAAACAAAATGATCTAATAATCTCTAAACACACTATTCATGAGATTTATGAATGTTGTTGGTTTAAAATAAATGGAACCATGTTTCAAAAAAATTCAAATCCTCAACTAATGATATCCTACTCTAATATCTATCTTATAAAAGATCGTTGCTCCCCATATTTGATCAAAAATATCATCTGTATGAGGTAGTGGATACCTATTTTTGATAGTTGCATTATTCAACATTTTTTAATCAATGTAAAGTCGAAGAGTACCTTTCTTCTTCAAAAAAATAACTAGTGCACCCCATGGTGACACACTAGATCTAATCAACCCCTTTGATAATAGTTTCCTAGATTTGAGCCTTCAATTCAACCAACTCAGTGGTTATCATTCTCTATGGTGCCTTAGATTGTGGTTTCGATATAGGTATGATGTTGATATATAAATTAAATTCACGTTTAGAAGGAAACCCCATTAATTCTTCCAAAAACACATCATGAAAATCCATAAGAAATGGATAATCCTCGAGAGATGGTTCCCTAGATTCCTCTATTTCATTTATCTTGATGATAAATGTTTGGCACCCTTTATTTGATCCCTCCTGAGTTACATTGTAGATTTATTCCTAAGCCTCAACTCTCTCTTTTCACCCTAAGTTTGTGTTTGATTTCCAAAATCATCAAGACACTCAACCTTATTTAAATATCAGTCAACCATGGCCTTGTGTTTATAAAGTCAATTAACTCCTAGGATCACATCATATGACCCTAGTGGTGCTACATATAAATCCACAATAGTTATAAATTTAGGCAACCCAATCATTGCTTTAACTAGACACTTGTCAACCATGACTTTTGAGTCATTCCCATACTATATTGACCATGCATTTTTAGTATATCCAATCTTTCTAGGAAACATGCTAAGTATTCTAGGAGCTATAATACATTTAGTATCCCTTATATCTATAAAAATATAAACTAGATGTTCAAACAAAATACATGATAGCTCTATGGGTGATGTTTAAAACCCAGCTTGTTGATTATCAATTACTGCATGAATACACTATTAAAAATTGCCTTACTAAGAATTAGGACCTTTGTTCTTTGACTTGTCTTGAGTGCACTAATGTGCATAATTGTCTCCTCCATAATTGAAATAGCCTCCAAGTGGACCTTTTCTATCTGTTTGTGGGTTTCCCTTAAAACTACCTTTAAAGTTATTATCTAGCTTCTTGTTACTAGATTCACTGTTAAATTTGGCATTCTGGTTCTTGGACTATCCCTTGGAGTCTCCACTCCTTTGCTTCTAGTTCTTCTTCTTAAAAGTTGGTTTAGAACTTCTAAACTTTTTTTCTGAAATTTTCCTTGACCTGTGAAAGAAACTTCAATTTCTAATCTTATTTCACTGCCTTTTCAAAGACCTAGTCCATGGTAGAAGTTTCATGAACATCTACCTCACCATCGATTTGGGGTTTTAATCCCATGATAAAATTCTTGATTCTAAACCTCTCATCAACTTGGTACTGAGGTACATACTTTAGAAGTTTGATGAATTGCTCCCAGTACTCATTCATCAATGATTTTTCCTACTTCAAATTTTATAAATCTTGTGAGTTTATAATCAAAATAAATTTTTGGTAGCCACTGTGACCTAAACAACATCACAATCTACTCTAAATTTATGGTGGTCAAGTTAAGGTTCATTTCCAACTTCTTGTCAGCCCACCAAGTAGCTACCTCACAAGCCAACTAGTAAGTTCCCCAAACTACTTTGGTGACTTCAGAGTAGTTTCAAATCTTGAAATACTTCTCCATCTATGTCATCCATGCTTAACCTCCATCACATAGAATAGTTCCATCAAACTTAGGTGGACTCACCTTTTTCATGTCTCTAGATAACTCTACAACTATTTGAGCTCTCACATTCAACTAATTTTCCTATTCAATAGGGTGATCAATAGATTCTTCTTGATGTTCTTCAATGTCTTGGCCATGAAATTCTTATTCCATGGTTGTGATTTGATCCATGGTATTATTCATGGCTGCAAGAATCTGATCAAACTTTGTTAAATGTTCAACAACAATTAATTTAGGATAATTTGGATGGTTATTGTCATTAACATTTGAATAACCCTCACCTGATGCTCTAGTTTGTATCATTATTATTTTTCACTAAAGATAATAATATGAAAATGTTAGCAGACTCATTAAGTCCTAGAGTTTGAGCCTAAACTCTGATACCACATGTTACAACCCATCAAGTTATACTTAGAAAAATGAAGTAATTTTTTTAACTAATTACTTAACATTCATTTACTCAATCCATGGTGATACTTAAACACTATCCAATCACTAAATTATCACTAAGTTAGAACATAATAGTTCTAAATTCTAATTTTAAATGCAATATAACATATTATAACTTCAAGGAAAGTAAATACAATAAGACTTAGCCATGAATGGACCAATAATATAGCAACTGTTATTCAAGTATAATAAATATAATACAATTATATTTCAATTAATCATTTGGACTTAATATAATAAATAGATACCAAGCTCTCTGAAGCTCGAGTCGAACCAACTTGTGTATATCTGAAATCTCAAATGTAGTCTCCAGGGAAGTACTATAGTAGGGAGGGAGAGCATCATTTGGATTCTTTTCCACACCAACCATAGACCATCAACCTCCACCCCCCACAATACCTTATCAAGGAATGGCCTTCTTTTCATAGAGAGATGAATGGTAATAGTGTGGGAATCTAGAGAGATGTGCTAGTACCCTATGTGTTGTAAGATTTTTGCTACATGATGTGTACCATAAAGAAAAATGCATTTCTAGCATGATATCGCACAACATGCAAATCAAATATATGAAATGGCAATGTCTATCTAACATTACTTTGGCCAAAGTTTTAAAATAACATATGATCACACAAATCAATCAATTTCATAACACATCACTTGATCGGATTATCTACATCCAGCATTGGTGGTGTTATCTAGGCTAATGAAGTCCATCTCACTACTTACTTAACATTATCAATGCAAGATATATTATATAAATATAACATAGTATAAAAACCTAAGATTCAATCATATTATTCCTATTAATAGAAGTGAAAACATGTTAATAATGGAAATAATCATATTCATACATTTTGTTCGTCAAAAGCATAAAATGAATCTGATAACATGCTAATATTACATAATAACAAAAATGATAGGATATAGTCCATACAACGTCACACCATCTAGTTGTGATTCACACAAATATCATAATTTATCAATTATCATAGGTAACATATTATTTAAACAAACTACAATTTTTGGTTCTAGTCACAACTAGGTTTATATTTATATAGCAAATAAGTTTGTTTACCTTAACAATACAATTTGGACTAGATTCTCAAAAACTTAGAGTAAAACCAAACATTTGCATTAATTAACATCATGATATTTTGCTCAATACAATACAACATTTAATATATTATAAGGACCATTTAATTCATAAATAGACATTTATTCTACAATTTATGAAACTTATACTTCATGCATATATTTGAAGTTCCCAATCCATTGGGACTTTTATGACTTACATGACTAGTCACACTCTAAAAATGTAAGCATGAATCCTATATAATTATAGGCCATGTATATGAGACCCTAAGTTCACTTAAAGGTATATTTCATTTATTTATATATAAGTATACAAAGTATTATTCTAACTCATAAACAGTGTTTTCTCATCAATCTATTTAACTTAAATGTTTTAGCAGCTAAAAAATTTTGTGAGAAGGCTTCAAAATTTAGATTAGGTCTCATCTATTCAACCAATTTTTGAAAGAGATATTCATATAAATTAAGCTCAAATTCAACACTAATCAATTCCTTATTTTTCCAAAATTAGGTTCTTTGACTGTATATAAACTAAAATCTGGGATATTGATAATAGAGAATAAAAACCAAACATTCCTAACTCCATTTTAGTTTATCATTTGGAGATATACTCACTTATAATGTTTTTATTTGCATTTGATATAAATCTACGAGCCTTAATGCAGCTTTGCAAGTTTTTTAATAAAGTAATTTCTCATAGTGATTTATTCTATTTTGACAAGTTTGCTATTATTAGAAGGCAATAATACTATATATTATTTTACCCTATTTGAATGTCATAAACACACAGGCCAAATTGTTTTTCATTCTCACCATTTTACAATGGATATGCTCAAATTATTTTGATATATTAACATAGTGTTTTTTTGGACTTTCATAAAGTCATAAATTCATAGATAATTATACTAAATCTATATCTACATATATATAAATTGTGCTTGGAAACTACACACGATCTCAATTATATACCCAGTTTGACTCAATCATGGTTACAAACATATTCATTATTTCATGAATGTCAAATGTATAGTCCTCAAGGTAGACTATAATTCATTTGATAAGGTGCATCTAACCTCATATATATTTATCCAATCATCATTTTTAAAATTATTTAATCTTACATAGTCCTCAAAGGTATTAAAATTAGGTCAACAACAAATGTATATATTTATATTAAGGTGAATCGATAGAGTACAGAAATCCTATTTAACTCATCCTGAGTCTTTTGACTCATAAGTATTTAAATACTTATGACCTATATAAAATCCATATATGTAGCTATGTATATTTATAGATATACAACTATAAAGCCAATATATTGATTCCCTCTATCAAATTATATAAATATACATAAATATATTTATCTTAAATGTATTTTTCCTAAGGATATCCATGTAGAGTTTTAGAAACAATAGACCAAAGAGTATATAAATATATGGTGATATATTTTGTCAAGGTTTTATCTTGAACTAATTCATTGAACTGAAAAACAACTAAACCAAAATAAACATAATGGCTTAACATCCAATTCATTCACAATTTTTTTAAGCACCTAATGAAATTAATACTTCACCAACCTGTAAATTGATTCCTAGTTGAAACAAAGAGAAACAGTATGCTTCTCTCCCTCTAGTGTTGCCCTATGTTCTTCCTCCTTAGTATGTGCCATATTAATTCTCCTTATCTATATTATATCCTCCTCCTTCTCATTCTCATCCATTTTATTTTATTTTACTTGCCTCTTAAAGGTATTTTCCAGCACACCTTTTACCTTTTCAAAAAAATTGTGATTTTGTTACTCCTAGTTCATCTTTCATGTGTATCATCTCTACTTTCCTCTAATTCCAATAGTTTGTAGTTATGTCCTTCTTTAAACACACCAAAATCTCTAGTATTTTTTACTTCAAAATTTCTTAAATAATATAAGACATATAATTTTTTTATCAATGATCATTATGTCATAATCCCCAAATTAACCCATACATAAGTCTACGTTGATCAATAAAATAATAATATCCAACTTCTAATTTATAACGTAGTTTCATGCATGATATACAAAGATGAAATTTAGATTAAATTAACTCTAGGTGAGTATTTTAGGATAATTCAAACTCCTTGAAAGTAATTAAAATAAAGGTAATTATTTATTTATCTAAAATTTAGTTGTCTATAATTGCTTCTAATAACAAAATAACTATATAATCAATTACTTATGTGTGTGTGTGTCGAGGGGCGGGCAGATGGAGGGGAGTGGGGTGGTTACAGGGGTGGGGTGGGTGTGACTGCCTTAACTTATATTGATATTATTAATATCAATAATAGTGATTTAAATGTTTAATGACATTTTTAAAGGTATTATACTAGTCTATACATATAATAGCAATTAGATATCTATTTTTTTTGGATTTATTCTCAAAAATATTAGACAATTATAAGTAAATAAATTGAATGTAATCATACTACAATGTCATTGACTAAATATACATACAAAATATAATTACAAACAAGATTTTTATAACTATGTACTAACATTTAAAACATGTTATGCATATAACATTTTAAATCTATTTTGTGTGTGTAGGGTCTTAGCAATTCCTCTGTCATCCCCCAATCATCCCATCTATCCATCCTCTTTGATGATGTTCTCCATCATCATAATCTAAGGGTAGATCAATCATGTATCCACCTTGCAACAAGTAGATAGATAGTCTGAGTCATCATATATATCAATCAATGATGCCAAACTAAAAAATATATATCCATAATGTACAGAATAAGAATGTACAATTGTTACATCATGTAAACTAAATAGCATATCATTGTCCCATAATCATTATATGTCATTAATCTCAAATAAAAACAATAATAATTAGATAATAACCATATTAATCCATAGATTCAAAGGTTATAAAACATGGGGTGAAATCAGGATGTAACCCCTGGTTAGAGGGAAATTAGTTATCATCCTCTTAAGCGATGGGATGAGGCATTATAAAATATAGAATATATGATTTATCTTATTCCCATGTTACTTGGTATGACAAAAAAATCATTAATGAGACTTTTTTAGATAGTTGGATAGTTACTACATCATAGTCATCAAAAATATATATATCATCCATGACTAGAAAAATAAGAGAAAGTGTAATGCTATAAATAAAAGCATGGAAAATATACAAGAAAAAGAGCATGAAATCTAGGGTAATGAGGATGATAAGAATCCCCTATACTATGCCTATTCAAAAAAATAGATCTATAAAATAAAAGCAACGAACTAAAACTGTAGAAAGTTGAAAACCCTAGAGCAAGCTATGTTTGTGTAAGAAGACTCAGAGGTCAGGTTCACCAAATGTTTAACCCTTTTTGGAAATACCATTTTGGATAATAATCTAATAAAATAAGGAATAGACTATTCTAAAAGTAGACCAATTACATAATTTAGATTCATAGTATTCAATTATAATGTTGAATTATGGAAATATGTTAAATATATAAAGTATAATGTTAAATAATAATTTGATGGCTTCAACATGAAGAAGAGATAATACTTAAATTGTTCACTGATGTGCATGTAGATCTATCAAATTCGATTTTATAAAAATTCAAGATGATCCTCATATATGATTAAGCAGATTCTAGAAATTAGCTCTATGTCATCCCAGACCCTACTGTTAGAATATGGACACTAGATTTGATGTTTTTGTCCTGATTTCAAAACTTCTATTTTTAGTTAAGTACATGTCCTTTTCTATAAATTCCATTTATTCATGTTAGGTCTTACTATCACATCATATATTCTTTGTCTATATTATGTATATAGGTTTTGGATATCAATGTGTAGCTTAAAACCTTAGGTCCTCTAATAAGGGTATGTGATCTTGTAAAACAAAGGTTAGTGATCTCAAGTGAATTTGATTTAACCTCAAAGACCCTTATGTAAATCATCACTACCTACATAGCCATATACTTTGAAGATAGCCTCATACTGAATTAGTTCCCCCTTATCTGGGCTTGTGTAGGAACAATTATGTAATATGTTATATATGAGTGCATTTAGTGATCTAGATTGAAACTTGACAAAAACTAATAATGGGAAACTCTTTGAATGATTCATACCTATAATAATATTTATCCTATGACTAATATATAAATAGGTAATAATAATGTAGTATAACTCAATTGGGTGAATGATTTAGTGAGCTTGATATGTACTTGTTTGATAGTTACTAGATGTCTACATGAGTGGACTTTTTTTTACATTTATGCCACACCTTTTGTAGATAACTCATGGGAGGGTTAATTAAGACAAATATACTAACCCATAAATATCTAAATATTTTCAAAATTGATTGTTTATAAAGTATAAACACTAGCATTGATGCTAGTGTCTTAACCTAGATGGTAGTGTCTAGGAGGATAGAGAATGGTTAAAAATCTTTTACTGATAATGTAAGGTATATATCAATTTTTAATCATAATTTGGGATACAAGTGATCTGGATAATTAGAATACTAGGTATGTACTATATGATAAGAATTTAAGCACAATGATATGGTGAATACAAACCTTGTGGTAGTGAAAAAGTCTTAAACTGAAGGGTTGATCCTTGAGTGATATTTATCAAGTGGACAAGACTTCTTTATCATGTATAATCCAAATTTAGCATATACAATATCCAATTAAGTTATACATTAAGTCTAAGAGTTATAATATGAGCTATGGTAATAATTTGATGTTACTATGTAAAAAAGTGGAGATGTGTATATTTCTAGTAATACGTGACACTTATTGAAACATGGTATTTTTTTAGTGGATTCTTCACCATAGATGAATATGAGTAGTAGGGATTTGTTGAGTTCATTTTTTTATTTATTTTTCAAGTTATTCATTGATTTTTAGATCATTTTAGGATATAACAGTAATGTCTTTATCATCTTGGATTAGGCATAAGAGTCATGGTACAAAGATTTTCTATTTTTAAAGACTAATGTTGTATGACTTTCCATGGATTTGGAGCCATTACTACTTGATTGGCATTTAATTTTGAAAGTCATGGAATTTAATAAAGATTCATTATATAATATATTTAACCTATTTTAGGGACATGTTGAATTCTAGTGTGTTCTTATTCCTTATAAATGTGAAGACATTTAATATTTGTGACATTTAATATTTAAGATGTATTAGGTGTGTTAATGGTGTTAGTGGGGTAGAATCACTTAATGCAAGTAGGCAGTTCTTGTGTATTTATAAGAATGACCTTACACCTATGCTAAGGGGCTTTGGTTGGATATCAAGGGGAATATTTGAGATTTTATTGAAAATATTGTGAGTTAGCATAACTAAGATCTATGAATCCGATGTTGTAATAGATCTCATTGTGAGATTGTAGTATGAATATGGTTTATTCCTATTTTATTTCCTTTTATTGAAATCAAATAAATATTCTAAGGTTGTGTGGTCTAATACATCTCTTAATTGATATCCCTAATTGTGACTTCATCAGTTATGACCCATAATTTTATAGGGAATTGTTATAAGTTGTACTCTTATCCCATAGTTTTGGTACCCATGGTATTGTAATATTGTTTAGGTAATTAAATATTGATGTGCCTATATATACTCATAGGTATAGCAAGGGTAAATCAAAACTAAAAATTACATTATTATATTAAAATATGGTTAATTAAAAATAATAATATGTTGGATTTTTTCTCATAAGGGTTCTCTAGTAAAATCTCATGTACTGTGTAATATTTTGTGTGTGTAATTTATCCCGTTCAATTTTACATAAATATTCTATTAGAATTGATTATTTTATACTAATTTATTTATATTTTTCTCTTCATTTGACATCTGAGCTAATTTTTCATATTTTGATGAAGATTTAAGGTTTAATTTACCCATGATAAAATATTTTGTATGTAGAATCTCTGTGCATAATAGTATTTGTGTGAAGAAGAATGATGGGATTTTTTGGGCCCTTTATTTAGTTAAGTAAAGTATTCATGCCAACACGACATCCACATTAGCATGAAGGAGTCATTTTTCATAGTGGTTAGCATTTTGGCACCACTTGGAGGTTGTAGCACATACCTTGCACCAGCTGGGAAGTGGCTAACTATCTCCAAGATTTGCAAGGCATCTTCTAGGATTGGCGATACATGGATACTATAGTGTAGAGTTCACAAAGTTATAGAGTCGATAGGTATGATTATCGAGATCTATCTCGACACTCAACATGCACTTTCTACCATAGTGACGATACTCTTAAAAGTTATTTAAGGATCTTGAACTAGTTGAAGTATAGAGATGGATAATTATAGTAGAGATCTACAAAAATGGAATTACTCTGTATACACTACTTTGATAATCATTATACTTAGGAGTAGTATGGATGCCATGAAGGCTCTATTTGTAAGTACCCAATCTCATCTATGAGCCTTCAGGTCATTAATTAAAATGAAATGGACATATATTATGCTATCAACTCTCTACCCTATTTTAAACTATAATTAATGGTGAAGACTATTACAACAAAACATGATGTGTCTAGATTATGAAACTTTTGTATTGCTAATGAAATGTGTAATAGATGTAATGTTTTAGTTTCAATTCATTTGTGTTAAGTAATGTTCACACGTGCATCTGGTTCATGTCATTAATTGAGTCCCTACAAATGTTAATGATGTTATTTGTAACTTGCATAAAGATTAAGTATAGAATCTGCACCAAGTGTTCCTATCCTTTTTAGGAGCGTGAATCTAGCATGAGTAGTTTGAGTAAGAGCAACCTTTTGACCCTTCAAGCACCTATATGACCCTAAGCTTAGTCTACAAAAGGCATACATGCACATGACACTAGGCTTAGTCCATGAAAGGCTTGCACCTATGGATCTACCTAAAGCTTTTGATGAATTGATCAAGTCCCCTAAATGAAGCCTCGTGCCATGGCATAACTAGCCCAAAATAGTACCTAGTTCCTTCTCATCTATGTTTTAGGTGAGTGCATAAAGCTTGTGCCTTATCTAGATTGATGTCGATGTAGTCAAGTGTTCAAATGCTGAGCACAAATGGAATATCCCATGCTTACACCTAATTTTAATAAACCAAGAACTGAATAAGACAACTTTGTGTACTTTTCTACAACATTTTGGTTCCATTGTTGGCACCCATGTTGAATTTTGTTGTTGTGATAGTATGATAGAATGATGTACCAACTTTCCCTTGAAAACATTAAGTGTTAGTTACAACAAGTAAAAGATAACTTTACACTGAAGCATCCAACTTACCAAGGACAAAATCCAATAAAATGGGTTCATAATAACCTATATGATGCTTTATAAAAGGTCTTTTTCTATGAGTTACCTGAGTATGTGTATATGTGGTTGGCTGCATATTCAACCCACATAAGAAGAAGCTATGGACAGTACTATGAGTGGACAAAGGAGATTCTAGAGAGGCTTGAGACCCTAGATGCTACTTGGACTAGAGTAGTGGATAAATGATGGCAAGGATATTTGAATAGCTACATAATTGAGTTCATAGTCTCAATGTATTTGTGCCTCGAAGAAGTGGAGTATCAATTTTTGCACAACCCTAAAGGCAAATTTATGAATAAATTTAGCATAGAGATCAAAAATCTAATGGTGGATTATGATTTTGAAACTTTGGAAATGGAAGGCTAAAGTCCTTTCACATATGGGCAGTGCAAAGGGGGAAAAGGGGATGTGTAGTTGAAGCATAATGGAAGGGGATAAGCAAATTGACACTTGAGAGCTCTAAAGATAGAATTATAATAAGAGATGGCATAGACTGATGAAAGATCTAGAACCTAGAAGTGTTGAGATATCCTGTAGTGAGTAGGAAGGGCATGGGCCATGGGGAAGGATATCTTGAAATACAACAACATGAGGATGAGAAATATAATGAAGTGATGGATCAAGCTCAACACTTGATAGGTGTAAAATTCACTAGGTTCCTATAATATTTGGTGAATATAGATACGCTTGATGCACCTACCCCCTTTAAACCTATGGTGCATGCTCACACATTTGATATCCCACTTGAATAAAGTATAAAAGTAATAATTAACTCTATTGACCATATAGATCTTAGACATTTTGCAAACTTGGAGTGCAACTTTATGATTGAATAGATTGTTCCATATAAAGTAGTGAGTGTAAATACCTCTAGAAAATTAAGTGTTTACTTACCAATATAGACATTGAACACAAACATACCCATTCAGTTGATATCAATAACGTAAAGAGGGAAATAGCCTTCATGAAGAGGTCCAACACTACAAACAAGTAGCACAGTGCCAATGACATTAATTGAATTAGTAGTAATGATGGGACTAGCATATAACCCCATGGTTGGAGGTGTTGGAGGATTTCCACCAAGATAGACACCAAGGGGACAAGTGCCTCAAATACCAGCTGCCCCCTACAAAAAATATACTATGAAATCGCTATGCAACTACTAGATTATCACAACATAGAGAATGTTGTAGAACATATGCTGAAGTGTGAACTGCAATAACGTAGGAAGGGCATAACCCAGTCAAAGCACAAGGCTACCTATTTTACAACCACTTTACTTTATCTCACCCACACCTAGTATAGAAAATTTGATCCTACCAAGTCCATGGTTGATTATGATACCTTGAAGGATGCATTCCTAAATAAATTTGATATTCTAGAGTTTGAATGACATAGCATCACCATGCTAAAAGAGATTACCCAAGAACTTTCAAAGAGTATACACCTATATGATGTAATGTTCAAAACTCTCATATCAAAGCTCTCATATGATATTCACCCTTCCTAGTATGTGCAATGATTTATTGGAGGGTTACTCATGCCATTATAAAGAGCATTTTCCATGAATACTTTTAAATACCCTCGAGAAGTGCTTGAATCTATGTCAGAGTTGAGGTAGTTAGAAGTGTAGATACTAATATCAACCCATTTATGGAGTTACAAATTACTTCTATACCCTTCCAGCTCCAAAATTTTATCACTAGCTCATCGCATGATGTTCAAAGTGGACTATGGTGCACCAAATATAAAGTAAAGGGTCATAATAAAACAAACTACCCATAAAGGAATGTGCATACCCTACTTTTAAGATACACATTATGTCAAGAGGCACATGATGTATGCATCTTCCCTTTGTTGTAATATACCAACCAAGTCAACATAACCATCTATTCTCAATTTGCGATGCCTTCACCCATACCAATACTAATTATTGGGTGTAGACTAGGAATTTGACTTAAGAGAGGATGGTTAGTATCATGTTAGTTCCAAAATGAAAACAAAATGAAAAAAACACACTAACTAGCATAAAAACTCTAGTCCTAATCACTAAGGGGAGCTTAGTGAGGGAAAACCATTTTAAAACACAAATAGAGATGGAAAGAAATGAGAAATATGAACACAAAACACAAATTTCTTACCAAATCCTTGGTTGCTCCAAAAGTTTCCTTCGTCAGCTTGCGTACTATGTGCTTCAAGAGATCTTCATCAATGGAGTGTGGCTACCTTCATCACCTCTTGGCACCTTTGTCTCGTGATGGCTTTGGCTCAATATTTTGGCATAATAATATTGCATCAAGATGGGGTTTGAATCTATTTTTGCATGGTAACTTTGGCTTAAAAGAGCTTAAAATTCAATAGGTAAGGCCTTTTATTTAAAGATTTTACAAAGTGATCAAAATGAACTTGAATCGTCCATCTCAAAATGAAGATGTGTGGCAAAGAATCCATTCAATTTTTAAGGCAAAAATAAATAAATACTCTCATAAATATTTTGGATAGAGAGGAAATAAAGAGTCATGGAATGTCTTAATGAGGCATGGAGGGGCTTAATAAGATATTTTATGCATTTATGGCCTAGGGATATCTTTCTAATAAATGATGCAGATATTCAATATCAATTTTTGAAAAAAATATTCAACAAGTTACATGCAAAATTAACTTAAGCTCTTGACTCAAATTAATTATCCTTAAACATGATTAGTAAACTTTGATGCAAGTCTTGGCAATTGGTGCACAAATTAATCAAATTGATCAAAATGTCATAGTATTAGCTCAAAATTTTATTAGATTAGAATTAGGATGTGATGTTAGATGCATTAGATCTGTTATCCTATTTAGGATGTTGCCAACATAAAATAATAATGTCGCATGTCTTGTATAATAAATTTTGTAGAAAAGAGCAATCCAGAGCACCTAAGTGCAAAAATGTAATTTTGACTCAAAATTATCTAATCAAAGTTAGTTGCTTCATAAATTACATTGCCTCATTTAGTCATACTTTGGCCAAATTTGGCACTTGAATATGACAAATTTGAATCATTTAATGTGTTTTAGTGTTTTTAGCCCAAATTGTGCATTTTGGTTGAAATTGGTGAAAAACTAGTTGGAGGTTATTGGTGGCCAGTTTTAGCTGTCTACAGTTTGCCCATATTTGGGAAGGCATTGTAAGCTATAGGCATAGTAACATCTTCTCAAATAATGAAAAGTTCCTGCATGCCTACAACTTCAATGGTAATGGATGAACTATATGATGCCCCCTCAAGGGAATAGTTGACACAAGTGGGTCGGCAAATGGTCCCTCAAAAATAAAGAAGCAAAATGAGGGGACCAAAGAAAGTAAGATGATGGGGTGAGAACACAATGATTTTGAAAAAGTAGTTGAAATCACTAAGAAAGCAAGTGGGTTGGTGTACAATGGTTTACCTAAAGGCGTGTATAAGCATTGTACCTTGATAGTGGCAATGTGGTATGATAACATAATGATTTGACCAAAGGTGATTATAATCATTGAGAAGATGGAGTTACCCCGGTTAAGACAGACAAACAAGATAACAACATGCCCCTATTTGGGAAAAAAAAAGTAAATTTGGTGACAACATAATGATTTGCCCAAAGGCGGTTATAATAATTAGACCTTGATTATGTAAAATATGTTTGATTGGCTGATGAGGATAGATATGATGATAAATTGACATAGAAGATAATGATGAATTAGAACAACCTGCTAGTAAGGAGATGCTTGTCTGAACTAACAAAGATTGAAATTCTTTTTGTTTGTTAATTACTTATTTGGGATATGATTGGGATGTTGATGATGTTGGTGCCAAGTAGATGTTGATGCCACCATTGTTGAGTAGACATCTTGAAGATAATTTTTTTTGTAGCACTTGATGGTGAGCCTTATGATATAACACCATGAGGACTAGGCCAAAATATGCATAAGGATTGACTCCCAAAATCTAACATTCAAGGGAAAATAGTGCACCAATGATAAAAACCATGATGATAATTTAAACATTTAAATATAGATGGATTCAAGTATAAATGTGCAATAAATCACCCAATGAATGCACATAGATTGAATCAAAGCAACAGTGCTAAAAAAACAAAAAAATAGGCACACAAACAATAAACAAATGAATCAAGCAAATAAATAAATAATAGTTAGTCCTAATGTTAGTACAAATAACATGACTTAAACCAAACATTACCCCTAAAAAATAGGTGATAACTTAGCAAACAAACATGATGTGGGGTGGGGAATAGAAGAAAAGGAAGGGGGTGGCTGAGTTGTCTCCATATGCACTAGGCAAGTGGACACTACCTACATAGTTCCATGGATGTAAAATCCAACAAAAAAATTTAGGCCAAATTTATTTCTTCTAAGAAATGCGAAGAAGATGATAATAGATGAAAACAAACATGATGGATGTGATAGAAGAAAAGGAATGATCTTGAAAAATGGCAAGTGCATGGGAGAAAAGGCCAAAAAGGATGGGGAAACTAAGTGACAAGTGATTTTTTGGTGACTTAATAAGGGTTCCCATAATCCTTAAGGCAAATAAGTAGTCAATGTTTTTTATTTTTCTAGACGATTTTACAACTATTTTTGGAATTTTCTAGGTATCTCAACTTAATGGAGGATGATGAGATACTAAATGGTTCAAGATCTCAAAATTGTAAAAACATTTACATAAGAGTGCTTAAAAAATGGTGAGAGTGTGACTTAAGTTTTTCTCAAAAAATCAAGAGCATGGCTTAGGTTGCTCACAAAATGGTGAGAACATGGCTTAGGGTGACTGAGTTATCCTCAACAAGTATCGAGCACTGTCTACATAGTCCCAGGATGGAACCTCAAGTCATTGTAGTTTCACCTTATAATAGAGGAATTTGACTAGTATAGCAGCCAAATAAAATAGGCATAGTTGGCATGAAATCATGGCATAGGAAATGGCAAGTTGGTATATCAAGGCATGATAAAAAAGTATTACCCCTAGTTTGCCCATAGGTAGTTATAGCTAGGATACAACGGCATAGGTTAATGATACTAATTTTATCATAGGAAATTAGAATTAGTAGCAAGACCATGGGAGAGAATGAAATAAGAAATGAAGGATGAAACTACCAAACTGCTATCCTATTTCTCTAAAATACTGCCTCTATCTAAAATGTGTGAAACAACTGCTAAAACTAAATCTGAATCCTCTTGATGAATGTGGATCTAGAATAAATGGAATAGAACCAAGGTCATAGGACTGGGTAGGGAGGGAGAAATGAACTCAGTTGACGAGAAGTTTATGGTAATATAGATAAGCGATAGGAAAAAGTTATAGGTTGGTAGGATGATAAGGTGATAAAATGGTATAGTACAAAGAAGATTGATAAAATGATACTAGTTGAAATGGTCCCTATAGACAATATACTAAGTCACTCAAGCATAGTGCCACTTGAGGTGGATAATGTTCATTGGCTCATCAAGTTTGTGGATGTTTGGTGTGGCAGGCCTATATGCTCCTATACCATAGTTTGTTGTAATGATGAAAGGACCAACCCAGTTGGGTTTGAAATTACCTTTGTGCTTCTTTTTGGTTGTGGTATTCTTTTGGTTTTATTTAAGGACAAGCTCACTAAGTTTAAGTTATCTATGTTTCATGCACTGATTATAGTGGCCTTGAAGTCAATTTTGATAGGCTTTGAGATTATTCACCACATCTATGTGTTTCTTATCAAGTAATGCTAGTTCTTATAAGCAAGTTACTTGATAGTCATTGTCATCAAGGACATGATTGAAATAAATGCATAGAGAAGGCAACTCAACCTCAATGGAAAGTATGGATTCTATATCGTAAACAAGTGAATATGGAGTGGCTCGTGTGGGTGTATGGTGATTGGTATTGTATACCCAAAGGGAATAGAATATCTTAAGGTGTCAATCGTGATCGGCATCATTCACAATCTTTTTGAGAATGTTGACAATGGTTTTATTTGATGCTTCAGCCTAGCCATTACCTTTGGGGTAATATGTCATATAAAAGTGCTACAAGATGTATTCAGTACATAGCTTATCAACATCCTTATTCTTGAATTATCCTCCATTATTAGATATAATATCGAAAGGGATACCATAGCAGCAAATGAGATGGTTGAAAATGAACTTGTAAATTTGTTTTTCAATCATGTAAGTGAGGGGTATAGCTTTAACCCACTTAGTGAAATATTTGGTGGTGGTAAGGATATGTTTATGGCCATTAAATGAGGTATGATTGATATTCCCAATGAGGTCGAGGCCCCATATATAAAATGGCCATGGTGTCAACATTGGTTTCACAGTCTTGGTTGAGGCATGAATCAAAATGGCATGTTGTTGAGACTTGTCACACTTCTTTACATATGAAGTTTCATCTGCATCTATCATAGGCTAAAATAACCAATACACAAGAGCTTTTTGGATAGGATTTCCCTGCTGGTGTGGGCTCCACATACTCCTTCATGAACTTCTTTTAACACTAATATATATTCTACTAAAGTTAAATAATGAATCAAAGTTCCATCAAAACTACGGTTGTAAAGGGTTGATCTAAGTAAGGTATAATGAGTGGTTTTGTGGATGGAGGCTTTGGATTGTTTTTGGGATAGGTCAAGTGGAAAAACTTGGGTATGGAGGTAGTTGTAAAGGTTTGAATACTAGATAGATCTAGGACCAATAATATCACAAATCATTACGATGGTTGAAGGTTCATGAGATGGTGTTAATTTATTCTTGACAAGGAACTGATACTCTTTAGCCATGTCTATTTATCGAATCAGAGATCCAATAGTGGCCATAACATCTATGGTTCTATTACTTGCCCTTGGTATATGCTCAAACTAAATGTTAGTAATCTACTACTTGAGAGTGGTGACCAAGGCCTTATATGGAACCATCTTGTCATCTTTGGTCTGAAAGTGGTCTGTAACCTAGTTGATGATTAATTGAGAATCACCATAAACCTTTAGATGAGATATGTTCCATTGTACTACTTGGTGAAGCCTTATAAAAAGTGTTTCATATTCAGCCATGTTATTGTTATAAAAAAAATTGATCTTGAATGGTTTAGGGATTAGATCCCCCTATGGTGTAATAAATTAAAGGCCTACCCTCAATCTATGTGATTTGAATTATCCATCAAAATATAGTTTCTAGTGATGCTCCTCAAGAGTTGTGTCAATGATGGTCATTATGTATTCATCAGGAAATTGGAATGTGAGTGGATTTGTATTAGTAAGGGATGCTTTAGCAAGCTAATCTACAAGAACTTTCCCCTTAATGGCTTTTTGGTTGATGTACTTGATGTCAAACTCACCTAAAAGCATTATCTATTTAGCCATTTGGCCTTGTAAATCTATTTTAGATAGTAGATAATTGAGCGGATCTACTTTTGAAATAACCATAATTTTATTGTTTAACATATAATGGCATATTTTTTGAGCTGTGAAGACCATGGCTAAATAGGTTTTTTCTATGGATGTATAATTATGTTCATATGCAACTAGTGTACAAATTAGATAATACATGGCATGCTCCTTTTCATTATCATTGTGTTGAGCTAAAAGTGCCCCCAGGGCATTATCAGTAGTTGATAGGTATAAAAAGAATGGATTTCTTGATAAAGGAGGCAAAAAAATAGGTGGATTCACTAGATAGTCCTTTAGCTATTGAAATTCATCTAACAGTGATCATCCCAATGAAATGTGACACCTTTATTTATAATATGTGTAAAAGGATGGTATTTTTTTACTAATTATGATATGAAGCATTAGATAGACTAGATTTTGCCCTACAAACTATGGAGCTACTTCAAATTAGTTAGTGGTTCCATCACTATTATTGCTTAGACTTTGGCTAGATCAACTTCAATGCCTCGATGAGATATAATGAAGCTAATTAATTTTCCTGATGTCACTCCAAAGACACACTTCTAAGGATTAAGTCTAAATTTATACTCATGTAGTCTTTCAAATATTCTACATAGTATTGTTGCATGATAGGCTCTAGTTTTTATTTGCCAAGAATGTCATCGATATAGTCTTCAATAGTGTCATGCATCATATCATGAAATATGATGATCATGGCTCTTTGGTAGGTGTCCCCTGCATTTTTAAGATCAAACAATATAACTCGATAATATAATGTTCCCCATGGAGTGGTGAACATTCTCTTATGTTGGTCTTCTGGTGTTATCCTAATTTGGTTGTACCTTGAAAATCCATCTATTAATGAAAGAATTTCATAACCCATTGTGGAGTCGATAATCATGTCAATGTTTAGCAATGAAAATTCATCCTTAGGGAAAGCTTTGTTTATATCATAGAAATCAGTATAAATTTTGATCCCTTCTAGATTTTTTTTAACTAGTACAACATTGGAAATCCACTCTAAATAGTCAATCAATGGAATAGATCCTGCTTTTAAGAGTTTTTCTAACTCTTTCTTTACTAATATAGCAATATGAGGATGCATCTTACACAGATTTTGTTTTCCTAGTTTGGCATCAGGATTGACCACAAGGTAATGTAGAACCAAGGCACGGTCCAAACCTAGCATTTCAAAATATGCGCATACAAAAATATCTACAAATTCCCTCAAAAGGGTTGTAAGGACTTCACACTCCTTCTTAGTAAGGGAAGCACCTAGATTGATCCACTTTGGGTCATTTTGGGACCTAATGTTAATCTTTGATTCGCTAGATAGCCCTTTAGCTATTGAAAATTCATCTAACAATGATCATCCCAATGAAATGTGACTCCTTTCTTTATAATATGTGTAAAAGGATGGTATTTTTTGACTAATTATGATATGAAACATTAGATAGACTAGATTTTTCCCTACAAACTATGGAGCTACTTCAAATTAGTTAGTGGTTCCATCACTATTGTTGCTTAGACTTTGTCTAGATCAACTTCAATGCCTCGATGAGATATAATGAAGCTAATTAATTTTCCTGATGTGACTCCAAAGACACACTTCTAAGGATTAAGTCTAAATTATACTCATGTAGTCTTTCAAATATTCTACATAGTATTATTTCATGATAGGCTCTAGTTTTTTTTGCCAAGAATGTCATCGACATAGTCTTCAATAGTGTCATGCATCATATCATGAAATATGATGATCATGGCTCTTTGGTAGGTGTCCCATGCATTCTTAAGATCAAACAGCGTAACCTGATAATATAATGTTCCCCATGGAGTGGTGAACATTATCTTATCTTGGTCTTCTGGTGTTATCCTGATTTGGTTGTACCTTGAAAATCCATCTATTGATGAAAGCATTTCATAACCCACTATGGAGTCGACAATCATGTCAATGTTTAGCAACGAAAAGTCATCTTTAGGAAAAGCTTTGTTTATATCATAGAAATCAGTACAAAATTTGATACCTTCTAGATTTTTTTAACTAGTACAACATTAGAAATCCACTCTAAATAGTTGATCAATGGAATACATCTTGCTTCTAAGTGTTTTTCCAACTCTTTATTTAATAATATTGCAATACGAGGATGCATCTTACATAGCTTTTGTTTTCCTAGTTTGGCATCTAGATTGACCACAAGGTGATGTAGAACCAAGGCACAGTCCAAATCTAGCATGTCAAAATATGCCCATACAAAAATATCTACAAACTCCCTCAGAAGGGCTGTAAGGACTTCACGCTCCTTCTTAGTAAGGGAAGCACCTAGATTGATCCACTTTGGGTCATTTGGGGACCTGATGTTAACCTTTGTTATATCTTTCACTAGAAGGGTTGAACTGTCTTCAAGGATAGTGGGTAAATATTTGAATTGGTTGGCAACATTAGATTCCTTTATTAGGAGTGGATTTTCAAGTTCCCCTAGGCATGATGAATCAAAGTTCTCCAATGGAAAGTTTGGCCATGAAACAAAAACTATTGGAAACTCCTGAAGGATTCAATCAGAAGCTTGTTGTTCTTAAAAATTGAACTCAGACTCACAAATAAGTTCATTTTTGGTGGTCTCCTATGCTATGGTTGAAGAATAATGAACACCCCCATCTAATAGCACCTAAAATAGGCTTTCACCACTAGACTGGCCTTTTTCTTTACTTTTACCTTGGTCAAAAAGAACCTCAAAGAGGTTTGCACTTTGGGACCTCAATGTTTTAATTATTTACTTTTGGCTAAGGGTGTTTACCCGCTCTCCAAAATAAGCTTTAGGATCCAACTTGATTGATAACCCTGATTTATGGTCCCCCAACAGAATATTATCTTTGAGGCCAAGAAAATCATAGAAGCCTCATCATTTTTAAACTCATCAATTGGCACATTGGACTCTTGTTGGTCCTAATCTATCAATTTGGGATAATACAATGGTAGTGGGTTGTGATGAATGATCAATCTAAGGGTACAAATGGAATGAGTGTCAAATAGATTGGTCTCAAATAGGTCATAAAAAAGGTTATGATTAGACCTTACTTCACTGTCAGCATCCTAATCACTATTCGATGGTGATGGAACATGAGTAAGTTATATGGGGTCACCCCCAGGTGAGTTAAATCCAAGTCCATATGGTCCTTTGTATTTGGTCATGGAAATCAGTTCGAGTGGTCCTTGTTGATTTGGTTCGAGGCCTCTTCCTTCATATTTATGACTCTTCATGATCCTATTGGGAATAAGATACTTGGCATTCTCATAAAAATTAGCCTACTTATCATTGTATAACCATGATTCATCTCCCTTAAGAGGGTCCTATTCTAGGCTAGATGCTAGTACAAACATGATAGGTCCTTACCTTTTCCCTTTTGTTACCATTTTGGATGAAGTGGATTGGATTTAGGTCTTTCAAAGGACTTTGGGTTCTATGGAAGGTTTAAAATATGAAAGGTATCATGGGTTAAATACTCTCCTAGACCATTAGATGAGATGGTATAATGGCTAGATATCTCAGAAGGTAGCATGTGGGAAAGAGAATCAAGGATATTAGGATTAATGCAGTTGTCCTCTAGAAAATCAAGGAGTACTACTTTTCCCTTATCTTTCTTGGACACTAGATTCATGCCAAAATGATATTTATAACTCTTTAAGTCAGCCTCTAGGTGTTTGCAGTGCTCATACAGATGCAAATATCCTAGTATACAAACTTCCATCCCTAAATAAGAGAACTTGATACATTGGTGTAATGTCGATAGGACTGCATAAATTTCATGTAACTAAGGTCTACCCAAAAGCATATTGTATGACAAATTGAGATCTAGCACATGGTAAAGTGTCTCATGGGTTAAGGGCCCAAGGATAACTTGCAAATAGATAGTGCCTTGTGATTCTCATTCTTCATTGTCATAGGCTTTGATGGTTATTTTCTCTACCTAAAGATCTGTCATAGTGTAAAAGAAGCTTGATGATCTTTAGAGACATTGTATTTAGACCTAAACCATTGTCTATAAGGACACATTTCATTTTGTGCCACTTTATGCAAACTTCAATGTATAAGGGGTTATTATGCAATGGGCCAAGGGATGGCATATCACTTTGGTTGAAAGTGACTTGTTGGGCTGGAGCTAGATTTTCAACCAAAGCTTGGAATTTTTTAGGGGATATGTCACTAGAAATGGTGGATTGGCTAAGGAACTCGTTCAAAATATCCTTATGGATTATTGATGTACACAGCAAATCTAAAATGGATATTTTTGTGGGTGTATTTTGCAATTGTTCCACAATGTCAAACTTATTCTCTTGGTTAGTATTAAATGGCCTATTCCAAGGCTAAACGATTGGTTGGGTGATGGGAAAAGTGGTAAATGATTGTGGGCCTAGGATGGTAATCTTTGACTACAACGTTATGATTTCATAATTAGGATTAAATACAAGACCATGATTACTAAAAAATGTTGGTGATAGTGGGGGACCAAATAAGATTAGTCTCAGTTGTTGGTGCACTTGTGTGTGGTTATGAGGTAATAATGAGTTATCAGTATAAGGTCCAAAAATAGTAATCCCTACTTATTGGTATGCCTGTCTGTAGTTTCAGGTCAAGGAAGGATTACCAAAGTGAGTTGGTGGATTGGCATTGTTTAGCAAAGGTTATGATTGACTAGTATTTGGTCTTGGATTTATGGAGATGGTGTTAATGCAACCTCTTTCAATATGACCTACAACCATGTTGTAGTCATGTGAAACTACATGGTAGGTATGTTGGTTGTTTCCATTTTGACCTTAGTTTTATCCATTGTTTAGATTTTTTTGGTTCTGATGTTATTGATTCTACTGGTTTGGCCTTTGTTGTTTAAATAGTTGTTGTTGGTGTTGCACTAGTCATCATTATTATTGTTATTGTTACGATTGGTTGTTATGTTGGGGAAAGGGGTTCTGACAGATTCTAAGGGTTTGATTGGAAGTAGAAGCACCACCATCCAATGTTATCTCTCCATTCTCCAACATATTTTGAATCAAATGTTTGATTTAGACACAACATAAATTATGCCCATTAACCTGATGATATTCATATAATTTATTTTGGTGGTACCAATCAGGATAGGGGATGCCCTAAGGATAATGTTTTGGTATAGGATAGCTAATCAGATTAGTGGTGGTAAGCTGTGAAACATAGTTTTAATTGGCTTTCCAATGTCATTAAAAATGTGATGAGTAGGTAATATTCTCCTTAGAGAAGGGGCTTGTAATAATAAAGGTCATTGCATTTGTTATGCAGGCCTGGGCTATTGTGCTAGTTGCATTTGCTAAAAAGATTATGGGTTAGGATTAATTTGCATATGTGGCATGGGCTGATCATATGGTGTTTGTACCATTTAGACATGACATGACTCTGTTACTCTATTTCTAACAACATTTTTGTTATGATTGAATTACCTTTGTCTTTTATTGATATTGGCTTGTGTTGATTGTGATGCTTACACTTGGATTGGGTACTAATTTTGGCCATTTCTTTGATTAGTACCTTGATTATGATTGGATGAGGTAAGCTTGATGATATTTTTTAATAAGTGCATGCTCTATCAAAAAACCTTTATCAATGATTTCCTTAAAGGTATGTGCACACTACAGTTCTAGATGATAGGATATCTCACTGTGCAAATTTTTAGTAAGCACAGTGGCTAATTGTTTATCTAGTAAACTATGCATAAATTTGCTTGCAAAGGCTTTCCATCACTATAGATAACTTTAAAAACTCTCACCAGCCTTTTTCTTGGCTTGCATTAAGTTGACCAAAGAAATATCATGCTCGAGATTGTATGAAAAGTGTTATACAAACTTGGCTAAAAAATCATCAAAATTAGATACAAAATTCTTGGGCAACTTCAAAAACCACTTCAAGGCTTGTCCTATTAGACTCCTTGGGAATAAAAACAAAAGGTATATGTCACTATATGACATTGGCTAGCATGCAACAAATAATTCAATCAAATGAGCCTTGGGGTCACCTTTCCCCTTGTACTTGTCAAATTTTAGTGGTTCATATCCTAGAGGAAATGGTATCTGCAAGTACTCCATGTTAAACAAATAATAACATACATCATCTAACTTAAATTTTTTAGTCTATTTCCTAGCTTAGATGGCAGCAATTGTATCTTTCATCTATTGTATTTCTTGGGCTAGAAAATTGGAGGGAACATTAGCTTGAGGTGAAACATTAGCCTAGGTAGATGGTTGAGTGATCACAAGCGGAGGAATTTGATGAGGGTATGATGGAGGTATTTGTTAGGCTGCATTGGTTTGGTTAGGGAATAGACTAGTAATACGCATACATGGATTAGGGTTCTATTATTAAAATTACACATATTATGGTATGATATTCTAGTTTGGGTTAGGTAAGTAGGTCTGAGTTTGGGAATTCTGAGGATGGGATAGGGGAATATGGTTATACTATGCCTTTTGGGGTTGAATAGGGACCTATTACCAACTAATCAAACCTTGTTTTTGAGGGGGAACTTGTGAACCAACACGCTATCATTCAACTAGTGGCACACTCTATACAAAAGGCAAAGGTTGCCTAATTAGAACTTACAAAACATGGGAACCTCTAGGTTTCATGAATATTTGTTGAGAAGTTGATACTTGTAGAAGATTAATCATTTTTTACTGACCAATATTCATACATTGTTGATTAGACATCATTTGGCTTTGAATTTGTATATTGGTCTATGAGGGATGAGGTATGTTTGTTACTACTTGGTGAGGTGGAACATTGGTTACCCCCTGTTAAGGTGGAAATATATTTAACCTATGTTGCATTGGTATGTTGGATTGTGCCTACTATTGTGGAATATTACTTATTACCTATTGAGTAATATTCATCATGTTTTATTATTGAGGCATGGTATTGCTTGCTGGTTGATTACCTAATCTTGTTGGTTGAGCACTTGAAGAAGAAACTAGTTGAGGATTAGTAGTAGTTGTTGGTTGAGGTTGGGATGTAGAAAATCCTACTCCCTGATTTGGAGAACCACTCATGGTGTGAACTAAAGGGACACTCAATTGTTTATTAGTTATTGGGGTATTTGCACCACTTTGGTTTAGATTGGACATTGCTTGTGTATTATCCACTATGTTTTGCTCACTGTTCTACATAGAAGTAGAAGACACTTCAATAGTTGGCACATGAAACAAGTTATTGACTGAAGTTTTTTGTGCAAAGAGGTATATACCCTGATTACCCTAACTAGTCAACTTTATTAATACTCCTGTCAAATGAACTAAATCAATGAGAGACCTATTGGACATGGTCATTTGGTTAAAATTATATGCTAGGTTTAAGAATGTTTGATATGCTATATTCATTTGTACAAAGTGATCTTCCATGAGGTCATTGCCTTTGACATGCATTTTAGGGTCTTGATATGGCATTTGGACTAGAGCTAAAGGATCACTAGAAGAATCCTATTGATTATAAATTATGTTATGAGGCATTCTTACTAGGCTTGAAAAATTCTCATGGGGGAAGTCTGTTGGAAACTTGGCCCCTACTTTTATATCTCTAACCAATATTTTTTCTTTGTTTCCCAAAAAGTGACACTCAAATAGATAAGGATCATATGTGGATAGTGTAGTATCATAGTACAATTGTTAAGGAACTAGTTCCTCAACCATAGGTATCAAATCTAGATATTGTTCGATTTATTCTTGATCTTGCTCCAAGTAAGGAGGTGTGTTTACCAATTAATTAGCTAATGGGTCTTGGTTTTGTTCCCTTGTTTGAGTGTTATAAGATGGATAGGGATCCGTCTCATAAGTAACATTACATTTATAGTGGTCTTGAACCATCTATTCTTGTGAAACCACATTATTAACTCCTAGATTGTACATGAGGCCACTACAAGTGTAGGAAAACATGTTGATATCCATAGTAAATGTTTTGCAATTGAGTTATATAAACTTTGAAAATGAGATGTCTAAAAAAGAAAGTTAAAACTTGGTCTAACTTGGTCAAAAGGAGGGATATGTATATCCAAAAATATTTATGCAATAACTTGTGATAAAACAGGCTAACATCAAGTATCTAACATTACACGTCTCACATAAAAAGGTCAAGTAATAGGATGGTAAATCAAAATGCCAAATTCTGGGTCAAAGTGTTTCAAATTAGTATACTCTAGGAAAAACAAAAGTTGCTAGGTATTTTGGCCAAACACAGCATCAAAAGATAGACTCAAAAAAATCATGTGATAGGACTCTTGGCCAAACGACATCAAAATCTAGACTTTAAAAGATGAGATATATAATCTAATAGATTTGAAACACTTTTAATAAAAACTAGGCATTTGACTCTTGGACATAAACTTGATCGATAAGTACAAGGTATGAAACAAAAGGCACTTGGAGATAGTTTATTTTCCCCCAAATATGGCACAAACCAAATTATTTTGACTAATAAGCTAGACAAAGGTGAATGATGTAACCGTACTAGACAAAAGGTTCCCAAAAAAAACTCAAAATGGTTTGAATTTTGTAACAACTTAGACTCTATGTGAATAGGCCTATGAAACAAGCTTTAAAATTACTTTAGTGTAACAATGCTAAACTACTCAAAATATGTGATAAATTCTTGTTTCAAGACTCTAAGGCAAAAATGGTTTTAACACAATTTTGGCAGCGTAACACTACCCTCCTTAAGCCAAATGATATACACACACAAAGTTGGACAAATTTCTAAGGCAAAAGTGTGTTATCAAATGGACCTAAGACAAAATCTGAAATAGTATGGGTAGCACAAAATCTAGTCTAGGACTCAAAGCATGAGTGATACGCAAGATGATTTGAGGCCTACCAAATGATGATAATGATGTTGAGTCTAAAAATAGCCCTCAATTCAAATTGGGAATTGAACTCAAGTTAAAATAAGTCAAGTGTAAATTGGTGAACCCAATTTGACACATCAACCTTTAAAACTTGAAAGAATCCAATTTCAAAATTAAACTATCAATGAGGGACTTAAATAAAATGTGGCAAAAGGTCTAGATTCAAATGGTTAGCATAACTGCACCAAATTGAAATATATGACATAAAGTGTATGATGATGATTTTGAACAAAGAAAAAGATGTTTTCTACTTGGGAAATGTAACACCGCCTTGTTCAAATAAATTTACAAACAATGTGTTTGGTTATGCCATTTTTTGTTAACACCAAGTTTTGACTCCACACAAAAACCAAGTAATCTAAGACAAAGATAAATTAACTAATTAATCATCTTAATTACTAAACTAACAAGGCATGTCAATGTGGGGCTAACTAACTAAGTTTTTAAATGTTCTAGATGGATCCCATGTCTACTAACTTTCATGTTAGCAAACAAGAGAAATAACATGTTAATTGTGTCTGTAGAACTTAGCTTATTATAAAAAGGTCTAGCCTTTTTTACAACCACTACATCCATTGCTTGATCAGTGTAGTATGATATCCAATATGATCATACATCTTAGGCTTAGCCCTAGTGCTAGGAGAAGGTTTAACCGCTCGAACCTCTGATCCCAGTGGGGTGATCCCAATTTATATACCCCCTCATGGAGAGGGGTTGAAGACAATGTTGGGAGATGAATTCTTGGATCAAGGCTTCCCTAAAGAACTCATGGGAGGTAATTAAGTCCCCCTCACAAGCCAAGATGCATAAAATAAATGACAATTAAAATATCTTTGTAGGTTACCCAAGCCACACGGGTCTTGGGGAGAGCCTTGACAACTTCTCTTTTATGCCTTTAGACTAAGTCACTTTGCAATAAATATGGCACTTTTGATCCCAAAAATATCCCTAAAGGGGATGGATGGGAGAGTATACACACATGATCTTTATTTTTTCCAAAAAAAACTAATTAATCAATGATCTATTGAATACAAACTTTGAAAATGTATTTAATTTTAAAGCACTTAATTGAAAAGTGTGGTGGTGTTCTTTTAGCCCCTTGGTTTTAAGATGTATAAACTTGTAAATATTTCACCAAAAAGACTAGATGAAATAATAATCACCTAAGTTCATTTTAAACCCAAAGTTTGAAGTGTTCAAGATTTAGCATGCTAAAGATTCATTTTAGGCACCAAATTTGAAGTGTGTATGATTTTTATCAAGTTCTTTTTAAACCCAAAATTGAAGTGTATGATTAGTTAAAACACCCAAATTAACTTCTAAACCAACCTTTCAACCTAAAAAAACAAGATTAGGACTGCATGCTTTGACGCACTTATGAGATTAAACAAATGACTTTGCAAAAATGAGCTCTCAGGTTTCACATATTCAATCCCACTACTCCATAGTGCAATCCCATGACTCTACAAAACCATGATTCAGACAGATAATATTGTTATTTAGGTTAGATTAACAAAAAACATAATATCACTACTCAGGCTAACAATCCCACTATTTGTGTCCATAATCTCACTATTTAGGTTGACAATCCCATGATTTGGGTAAACAATCTCATGAGTCGAGTTCATAATCCGTCAATTATGAGAGTTGTGGTATTATCACTTAACCACTAACAATTTGCAACAATGCCATGACTCAATTAGTTAATCCCATGACTTAGACAAGTAACCCTATGCCTCAGATAGGAAATCATGCAACTATCTTAGTGGAGGGATTATGGTCTAGAGGACAAACTCGTGACTTCATAGGGACAAAATTGTTACTTCCAAAAAAATGGACTTTTGCTCAAATTTTTACCTTGTTTACTTTCACACTTCAAGTTCATGTATGAAAGTGGTTAGTAGTTTGCTTGTAGGTATTATTTGACCAAATTTTTGATGTTACGTCCCATCGAGCATGCCATTATGTAGACTAGGAATTTGACTCAAGAAAGGATTATTAGTATCGTGTTAGTTCCAAAATGAAAGTAAAATGAAAGAAACACACTAACTAGCATAACATCTCTAGGCCTAGTCACTAGTGGGATCTTAGTGAGGTAAAACCATTTTAAAACACAAATATAAATGGAAAGAAATGAGAAATATGAACACAAAACACATATTTCTTACCAAATCCTTGGTTTCTCCAAAAGGCTCCTTTGTTGGCTTGCTCGGCATGTGCTTCAAGAGATCTTCATCAATGGAGTGTGGCTAACTTCATCTCCTCTTAGCACCTTCATATTTTGATGGCTTTGGCTCAATATTTGGGTATAATAACACTACATCAAGATGTGGTTTGAAGCTATTTGGTCATGGTAACTTTGGCTTAAAAGAGCTTAAAATTCAATAGGCAAGGCCTTTTATTTATAGATTTTACAAAATGATCAGAATGAACCTGAATCGTCCATCTCAAGATGAAGACATGTGGTTAAGAATCCATTCAATGTTTTAGGTGAAAATTAATAAATTATCTCATAAATATTTGGGATAGATAGGCAATAATGAGGCATGGAAGGTCTTAATGAGGCATAGGGGGTTTGATGAGATATTTTGTGCATTTATGGCCTAGGGATGTCTTTCCAAGAAATGATGTTATTTGATGATGCATATATTCAATATCAATTTCCAAAAAAAAATATTCAACAAGTTACATGGAAAATTAACTTAAGCTCTTGATTCAGATTAAATAATCTTAAACATGATTAGTCAACTTTGATGCAAGTCTTGGTAGTTGAAGCACAAATTAATCAAATTGGTTAGATTGTCATATTATTAGCTTGAAAGTTGATTAGATTGGAATTAGGATGAAATTTTAGATGCATTGGATTTTTTATCCCATTTAGGATGTTTCCAACATAAAATAACAATGCCACATGTCTCATGTCTCATGTAATAAATTTGGTAGAAAAGAGCAATTTGGAGTACCCAAGTGCGTAAATGCCATTTTGACTTGAAATGATCTAATCAAAGTTAGTTTCTTCATAAATTTCATTGCCTAATTTAGTGATAATTTGGCCAAAATTATGAAATTAGAACCATTTAATGTGCACCTTGTTTTAATTTTTTTAGCCCAAATTATGCATTTTGGTATAAATTAGTCAAAAGCCTATTTGGAGGTTATTAGTGGGCAATTTTAAGTATCTACATCAGGTGATTGATGAAATGTGAAATAACATGGAAAGAGGCACATGGTATTTAGATGGAAATCAAACCAAGATAATAAAGGATATGTCTAATAGAACACAGGCTTCAGAATACAACAAGGTGTTAGAGGGTGAGGCAGAGGACGCGGTGGTGGAAGGTTCCCACTGCACTCATGTTATAAGTATGGCTCAAAAAACCATTATCATCATGATTTACCTACACATCTCATATGTGGGTATTTTCAAGTGTCCCATAAGGTCAAATAATGCCCTGACTTGTATAAAAATTTGACCCAAGATAGGTCTAGCATAGATAAGGGCATAGGTATGATCAGGCACGAGCAAAAGACATAAATATGGACCCCAAAGGTATAACCTACATAAAAAAAGGAAATTAAGTTATAGGAAACTACATGAAGTGGATTCACCACTTAGTTTCCAGTTGTGCCAATACCTAAGTTATGCCTAGAATATGAGAATAAAGGTCGCACTGAGTGCATAATGAAACCTGAACCCAAACCTATGCAATACTTAGACCCAACATGCCAAAAAGATGTGTTATATCAAGCTATAAGTGTCATCAAAAACCTACAAGGGGATCTACAATTATCATGAGACCTAAAAGCACAGGTTGTCACCTCTTGTAAGAATCAAGATAGCTAGGAGATTAAAATACAAGAATTAACTGAGATCCTACACCTCCTATAAATAGAGCAAATGTTTCCCCTATTTAATAAATTGCTCTTAGAGCATGCAAATCAAAATAAATTTGAATTCATAGTACCATTAATGGATAGGGTAAGAGAGTTTCAACATACATAAAATGTAGAATATGATCAAGAACTCCTAATGGATGCCACTATTGATGGATGGTCTATCTGTGAGGTTCTTTTAGATGCAACCACTGAGGTCAACATATTGACTAAAAACACCAGGGATAAAATGGGGAGGCCAACCTTGATATCTTCCCCTCATATCCTATTCATGTCTAATAAGACCTAAGCGTAGTGTATTGATATTCTAAAGAGTGAAGTTATAGATATCATGGGCATCAAATTCCAAGTTGACTTTGAAGTGATTGAGTTAGTAGAGTAGGACAAATATCTATTGTTTTTTGGAAGGCCATGGTGTTATGCAGACAATACAGATATGCACTTCAAAATGCACTATAAAACATTTGAAAATTGAAAGGAGAAGATAGTTATACCCCTCTCAAATAATCAAGGATCCCCATATGTCAAGAATGTGGACATATATAACATTATGCATAAGGCACTAAGACTCTAAACCCCAATGATCAAGGAATCCTCTCTTGGGAGGATGGACAATCAACCTCAAAAAACATTTATTTTTCTTGTAACTGATGGGTCAAGGAATCATATGAGACCATTGGTTGAAGGTGCCACATAGTGTACATGAAGGAACCAAAACTAGTAAAGATAGGCTAGGTCTAAATTGATCACACTTCAAAAAGATGGGTCCCTTGCACAAAGAAGAAGGGAAAGAGAGTATTTTTATTAAGTAAGGGAAGACTTGAAGCACTCCCAAAATATTAAGGGAGTAATCTAGTGGAAGACTATGTTCATGACCTTGAATCATGCATCCCAATAGAGGTGGATAGAATGGGCACACTAGTATATACATTGAAGACCATTGTCGCTCAATGGTGGGTAGCATAAAAGCCTAGATTTTTAACTTGATAAGATGTGAAGGCAACAATTTTGACTATATTTGAAAAGAGTAATGAAGACAAAGACATCTCAACTTACTCTAGCGACTCTAAACCTATAGCACATGTGCATCTTTATGAATAAATGTTGACTATCTGTAGCAAAAATACCCCAAGGAATTTATGGGTGCACACTTCTAGAGGACCTTGAAGACTTCGGCATGGGCATGGTATGTTGTCAATGAGATGCACCATAATATATCCAATTGGGATGCCCTTAAAGAGTGGCTTGTTCATAGCTTCTTCTTTTCTTTACAAAACCTTGAATTGATTGAGCCACTATAGGTAGTTCAAAGGTTATTATTTGAGGACACTGTAATATTGGAGGAGTGCCTAAAAGACATGTTCGATGAAAAATATTTGGCACTCTCAAATTTATTCAAGGATTAAACTCTTAGTAATGACTCTAGCAATGAATATAATGACACATGGAAGGCATTCAACTAGAAGAATTTGATAAGCAAAAGGAATTTAGTGCACTAAGTTGAGGATAGTGCTCCAGAAGAAGAAGACCTTACCCATCTTTGGATAGAAATGACTGATAGTATCAGGCAAGTTGAGGACTCACACTAAGATAAGAACAAACCATATCAAGCACCATTAAAAACTACCAAGGTAAATATTAGCTCAAAAGGGGAACCAAAGATCACCACTATGGGTTCCTATTAGTCTGACCTGAAACTGGCACATATTATGGATCTCTTGAAGGAATTCCAAGACTTATTCCCTTAGAACTATAGAGCTATGAAAGTCACACACCCATCCCTCAAGAAGATGATCATCAAACTAATCAATGGCACAAGACCCATCAAGAAGAGACCTTATAGGATGAACCCAAATATTTATTCCAAGGTTAAGATAGATACTAATGACATGCTAAGCACAGGTGTCATCTACCTTGTGTAGGAATTCAAATGGGTTAGCCTTATGGTCATCAGCATCAAAAAAGATGGGCACGTCCAAATTTGTGTTGACTATAGACTGTTGAATGTCACCCATGTGACTGACCCCTTTCCCACTCTATTCACTGATGAAGTATTGGATAGCATCATAGGTTGAGAGATACCTTTATTGATGGGTTCTAAGGATACCATCAAGTTTAGATCAAGGAGGAAGACAAGCCCAAAACCACCTTCACACTTGAATGGGTTTGTTTTGCATACAATGTGATGTCCTTTGGTTTGAAGAATGCACTAGTCATGTTCTCCAGAATGGTGATCATCGCTTTCAAAGACTTCATTCATAAGTTCCTCCAAGTATACTTAGATGATTGTATAGTGTATGGGTTAGTGAAGGATCGCTATGACAACTTGTGCCTTATGTTTGAAAGATGTAGGAAGTTAAAAATTTCATTAAACCTCAAAAGTTGTGTTTTTATAACATCATTTGGCACTTTGCTTAGGCATATCATCTATAAGGATGGTTTACTCATTTATCCAGCAAATATTTCAATCATCCTTCAGCTCCAAACCCCATTAATGTAGAAATATGTTTGTCTTTCTTGGACATTATAGGTACTATAAGAACTTCATAAAGAACTATGCCAAGATTATAATTCTAATAGAAGAGATCTTGTGAAAGGATGACCCATTCTATTGGGGTGTAGCATAGGAATATGCATTTGAAACCCTTAAGCTCAAACTAGTAAATGCATCAATATTATAATTGCTCGATTGGGTGAATCCCTTCTACATCCACATCGATTCATTCCATTTTGTAATCAACACCATTCTCACACAACTAGGTGAAGGAAAAATGGATGATCCTATTTCCTTTGCTAGTAGAAAGCTAACCAAGGTAGAACAAAACTACACCACAATTGAGTATGAGGTGCTTGCCATGGTCTAAGCCCTACAAAATTTTAGACAGTACTTATTGGCCACCCCCTTTATTTTCTTCACTAATCATGAGGTTATTAAGTACCTGGTGAACAAGCCCATTCTACATAGGGGCATTTGTCAATGGATTTTTTTATTTCAAGAATTCCATTTCTCTATTGTACTGAAGCCTAAAAAATAAAACTTGGGCCCAAGCCACCTATCTTGCATCAAATCTTGCAATGCAGCAATGCCTATTGAAGATGATATGCCTAACATGAAACTTTATAGAGTCCAATGCATCCCCAAAGACTTGGTAGAGATCACCATATTTTTGACCTCTAGATCTATACCCTAGATCATGATGACTAAGGAGAAGAAGCAACTAATAATTCATGTTGCCCCTTTCAACTCATTGGAGGGAAATTATACAAGTTGAGTAATGATGAAGTCATGCACCGATGTGTTTTATAATATGAATAGGACTCAATCTTGCAAGAGGCACATGAGGGGATTGTTAGAGGCCATTACACTAGAGATGATATGACACACAAGATAATACAATCAGGCTTGTGGTGGCTAACTTTATTCTAGAACACAAGAGACTGCACCAAAACATGTGACATCTACTAGCATGCAAGAAAACCAAACCACCAAGATGAGATTCCTCTCATGTCCATCCTTGCCTAGGTGTTATTTAGAAAATGGTCCATTGACTTTGTTGGGCTTATTACTCCCACTACAAGATGCACAGGTAAACAATAAATTCTAGTTATGATAGATTACTTCACCAAGTGGGTTGAAGCAGTGCTAACCAAAGATTGTATCACCATCACAACAGCAAGATTCATCTAAGAGAATATCATTAGTCACTATGGATTCTTGCTTAGCTTAAATAGCAACCATGGCACTCATTTCATTTATAAAACCATTTAGATCCTGCTAATTGAGCATATGGTGGTGCACCATAAAATGACACCTTACCATCCCCAAGCAAATGGCATCATAGAGGAATTTAATAAAATGTTGGGAATGTTCCTCATAAAAATATGATATTAGTTGTAAATATTGGGATGACCATGTGTAACCAATATTGTGGGCCTATCGCACTACATATAATCACCTAAATAAGGCTACACCATTTCAACTAGTGTTTTACGTATAGGCCATTTTACCTATGGAATTCCTAGTACCCTCATTAAGCATAACATGTATTAATCAAATGGATGACCAAGAGTATTTGAGCGCATGCCTAGAAAATTTAAAGTTTTTAGATGAGACTTGCACCCAAACATGGTTGAGCTAGCAGATAGAAAAGGTGCACCAAAAGCTATGGCATGATAAGACATCAAGCGCAAGGTATTTATAGAAGGTGCACTAGTCTTGCTATATGACTCCAAGTACCTTAAGCACCCAGGTAAGCTACAGATTAGGTGGATGGGACCTTATGTCATCCATATTATATTATAAATTGGTGCATGCAAGCTACACATGTTTATGAGTTAAATGTTCCTTGGGAATTTCAATGACAATAAATTAAAGTTATACAGTCATTAGGATGGTGCTTGTGTCATCAGATACCGACTTCCTAATCACAAGTTGGTTTCTTTGTTTTGACCATAATAAAGGTCGGTGTAAGTTAAATATTTCCTTATGTTTATTTTATTTGTGTTAAATGAATAAGTGTGGCACTTTTATACCCACAAGAGAACTCTTTTGGTGCTTACACCCATGAATCTAGTTAGGTGAGTTGAGCACAATCTATTTCTAAGCACCTGAGGCTAGACAACTAAGTTTTTGAGCACATGAAGTTTACCAGTTTCATAAAGTTATAAGTATAAGTTTAATAAATAAGGTGCACAAGATATTCATGTATAAATAATAAATAAAAGAGAATGAAGTGTTGAAAGACCATCTCTAGGATTTGTATGGGGTAGGGAAGGATGAAGAAAGAGACATGAAAGCGTAGATAAATTGATCAAAAAAGAGAGGTACACTTATAAGGAAGAAAAATAATAATAATAAATGGAATCAAGGAGGCTGAATCATGTGCATGTGAATCTTTATGCCCAGGTTTCCATAAGAAGGGTGAAGGTCATGCCAAGTTAAACCAAACGCAATAAAATGACCATCAAGATAGCTGACACCCACCCAACAGTTGGTGGGAAGTGACCATTTGAATTCTCTGTCACTTCACCAAAAATATTGTTATAAAAATTAATGTTGTAATGGTAGAATCACAAAGACTCATAAAAAATGAGCAATTGGTAGTGGATTCTAGTGGATTTCACAAGTTTAGTAGATTTCAAGAAATCCATGTGTCACCAAGCCATTAATAGGCAACCATTAATGAGGTATCTAAAAATAGAGTACAAAGGGGTGGATGGAAGACTTTAATAGGTTACATACCTTTATGATATTTCAACCTAGAACATAGAGCTGAAGCCATTAAAAACTAGAAAATGCTACCATGGAGAATCAGAGCATCCATGGCCCCCCAAGTGATAAAGGTTAAATAATGACAATATTGCATTCCATTTTGAGTTGAAAAGGATGTGAGTGGAGAGAAATTGAGAGAGAAATAGAGGAGTAGGAATTTTTTAGAATGACCAAGCCACCATTAACATCATAGGAAGCTTGAGAGCCAAAGACAGTTGCATTTCCAACATTTGTGAAGAACCACCAAGCATGATTAAGGGCTTCAAGAGAATCAACTAGCTAGATTTTAATAATAACTAGTTTATAATGGGAAAAAAGAGACTAATATAGGTCCATCGTAGGTGTAGATGGATGCAAAGAAAACACAAGAAATAAAAGAAGTAGCCACCATGAAATGAGAAGTGTAGATGGTAGAAGGTGTAAGCATCATGGAGGTAAATCTAGAATCGAGCACAAAGCTTGCCTACAGAGAAATGAAATTCCCCCCATAGGTCATGATGGGGGAGAAGTGGGTGTCCTTTGCACACATGTGTGAACTAAATGATTATAACCACCTGATGGGGAGTAATGTGTAGGAGTTGACCCAAGACTAGATGGTTAACACAATGACAAACACCACACTATTTGATGTCTCCATAAAAGATAAATTGGTGACCATGGGTGCAATCCAACTATTTGAGCTGCCAAGATTTGGCAAGCTAGAAGAGTTGGTGTAATTCCTCCTCTTGTGAGTCCATAGTGATCGAGATGCCAAGCTTTTGAAAGCTAGAATATTTAGTATAATTCCTCCTATCATGAGTCTATTGTGACCAATTTTACTTTGTAAGATGGTGCATGAGGATCTTGACACACCTCATTAGTAGAATCATGGGACTACCTGGTGCAGGGAAAGACATCCTTGAGATAATGGAGGATGAAGTAGAGGTTGAGAGGGTTTTGAATCTTCTAGGCTATTACAAGTTAGGATTTGTGTTCCCCATTAAAGAAATCCAAAACACTAGTAGAAGGGTGGTAGTGTACCTAGTTAGCTACAAACTATGCCTTGGTGGATGGTGATCTAATATTAGCAAGACCTTCTTGTGCATTTCCCACCACATGGCACAAGGGATGAAATTCAAAATCTCCAAGTTCATTGTTGAGGAGATTATCAAGAATGTGCAAGAGTGCCATCAAGCATGCAAAAACTTCAAGTGGGGATATATGTTGATCTTGATAGTGATGGAGGAGATAGGTGTGTCAAATGGTGATGATGAAAAATTATGGGTGTTCTCACCTAAATATAAGTCCCTTGTAATGAAGTACCAAGACTTCATTTTCCCACCCAGTTTCTCACAAAAATATAAGATGGGTGCAAGGGTGGTGAAATAGGTACATATAAGCCTTTGAGATTGAGTGGTAGATCCCTCAAGAGATTCCCCAATAATTGGTGGGAATGGTAACCTTTGTTGTGATGTAGCACTTTTGTGTGGTATGTGTATCACTCATGGATGGAAACCTATCATGGTGGCTTTGGTTGCCTTACACATTTTCCACCAAGTATTTCATGGCAGTGCTAAGAATATTCCCAATTCATAATAGCTGGAGATCCTGCTCAAGATAGGAGTAGAATGAGGCACCAATTTGTGCACCATAAAGCCAAGACCACCAAAGACAAGTAAGATGACTCCTACAGGATGGACATCCATCCCCTCTAGAGAGAGATTATAAATATAAGGATTCTCAACATTTATTATGAAATGAAGCCACATAAGAAGGGTGTCAATCCAAAAAAAGTTGATGATTTCCCCCTCCTAGTCAATTATGAAGGGAAGGTTGCACCAAATAATTAGGATAAGACTCTCCAAAAGAAATAAGGAGATAAGCTTGAAGAAATCATAAAGTGCATCTAGTTGAAAATTTCCTTCGAAGATAAAATTGTTCCCCCACCTCCAAAGAAGCACGTAACCTTTGCATCAGAGAGTGCTTCCTCCATTAATAATCATGAGAAAAATACCAAATAAAATATTGCATTCCTAACTATAACTCTTACAGAGATGGAGAAATAGGTGACCCTCATGCCCAAAATAAAGGAGAAGACTAAATAAGATATATCAGGGACATATATCCTATAGATAGAATAAGGGAAAGAGTATCCAAGCATAAGGGATGTATAGAAATCCCTATAAAGCAAAAGGAACATCATACTTAAGTAAACAAAGGATTCAATAAGTCCCTCATCCATTAAAGAACCCTCCACACCACCTCCATAAATAGAAGAGGAGAAGAGAAGGGTTTGAAATAATATGTGGTTGAGTGAGGAGGACATCAATAAGGTATTAGTTCTTGAAGAGAAGTGGATAATTGCCAAGGAAAAAGAATTGGCCAAGGTAGAGAAAAGGGCCCTGAAGTTCCTACTAGTGTAAGGCCAATAGTCAAAATATTCAAGAAATCACTAAGTTCCCCCACTAGGAAGGCAAAAGAAGATGCACAAGAGGCACACCTAAGTAGTGAAGGGGTCCCTAAAGAAAAAGAAGGTGATACTAACACCTTAGAAAAATAAATGGAGATAATAAAGGAACCCTAGTAGTAACAAGGTAATGTTGGCACTGAAGGAATTTCCCTAGAGGTGAGTATTGAGAAACCTCAAGAAGAAGAAAAAAAGGGGGAAAATTCCAAAGAAGAAACCCCTAAGGATCAAATAGGTGAGTCCTCTAAGGAGAGTGCCAAAGAGAGCAATGGCACCAGTGAAGAAGAGGAAGAAAAAATAGAGATAGCCATCATTGAAAAGGATGACAAGGAGATGAGCATAAGGGAGAAGGTACATAAGGGATGAGTGGATGAATAAATTTATATGTATGACACTATGCCCCCTAATCCACCACCACCAAGATTCATAAATAACTTTCATTGGCATTCGATTACTATATGTATGAGCCTTAATTTGAGCTACTTAAAATGGCTACTTCAAGCCTAGAAGAGCTTGATGAGGATCAATACTCCCTCATTATTAACCCTCATGCCATGAACCCAGTCTAATCTGGGAATGCATTGATTAGAATGGCCACTAAATTTGCATATTGGAACATCATCAATGATGATAGGGCAAAATCAAGGATCCAAGGATGAAGTGTAGGCCACCAAATTCAAGTTGAAACAACTTTGTGAGCAATAGAGATAGTCAAACCATCCCTTCTGGTTGGTGTCGATACTTCATACCTTTTAGAGGTAGATAAATCTATGTTTTGATAGAACAAATGCTCCCAACATTACAACCCAAGTTTATGAAAGAAGAGGAAGAATATCCTAGCATTGCACTATAGAAGGATCTAGTTGATAAGCTCCAAGAGGTAAAATACCTCTTTGCTAAGTTATAAGAGGTTGTAGATGTAGCAAATGCCATTTTCCTAAGCTTCTCTAAGTAAGCCACAGTTATAGATGCATGCCTAAAGCAGGCAAAGGAAGAGAAGGAGAAGTTGATGGTGTAATTTTACTCGACAAGCAGGTCAAAGTGGGCACAAATCATGGGAAGCATCAATGCACTTAGTAATCAAATTAATAATCAATAATAAAACTTGGAAGCACACTTCCACACTCTATAGATCAAGGCCTATGAGAAAATAGTGATATTAGATAGGAGTGTGGAAAAGGCAAAAGCCAATCTTGAGGCCTTTTAAAAAGAGTTAGAGAAAATGGATGTGCTCGTAGTCACTATTGCATCCACAAAAATAGATAGCACCACTGAAGAAATCAAGCTTGTCATTAAGGGATTTGAAGACTTCAATGCTAAACTCAAGGAAAGTGCACTTGAGTTCTACACTCCCAAGAACTTGACAACCTAGTCCGAGGATGAACTATTTTTTTATATGAGGTAATGTTGGGCCCCTTATTTAGTTAAGTAAAGGATCCATGCCAAAATTACATACACATTAGTGTGAATGAGTCATTTTTCATAATAGTTAGCCTTTTGGTATTTGGCACTAGCTGGAGGTTACAGTGCATATCTTACACCAGTTGGCAGGTAGATAACTATCTCCAATATTTTTGGGGTATCTTCTAAGATTGCCAATATGTGGTGACTGTAGCATAGAGTTTACAAGGTTATGGAGCCGGTAGGTATGATGACCAAGCTCCATCTTGGAACTCACGTGTACCTTCCACCCTAGTGAAGATTCTCCTAAAAGTTATTCAAGGAGCTCGAACTAGTTAAAGTGGAGAGATGGATAATTATAACAGAGCTTTGGTGAAATGTAATTACTCTATATATACTACTTCGGTAGCCATTAGACTTAGGATTAGTATGGATGCCATGAAGGCTCCATTTTTAAGTAACCAAGCTTGTTTGTGATCCTCTTTGTCATTATTTAATATAAAATAGACTTATATTATGCTATGAACTCTATACCTTGTTTTAAACTATAATTAATGGTGAAGACTATTGTAGAAAAACATGATGTGTCTGGGTTATGCATCTTTTGTATTGATAAGGAAATGTGTAAGGGATGTAATGTTGTAGTTTCAATTAATTTATGTTAAGTAATGGTAATGCATGCTTCTAGTTCACATCATTAATAGAGTCCTTGCAAACATTAATGACACCATTTGTAACTTGCATAAAGAATAAGTATAGAGTCTGCACCAAGTGTTCCTATCCTTGTTAGGAGCACAAGTCTAGCATGAGTAGTTTGAGTAAGAGCAGCCTTTTGACCCTTCAAGCACCTATATTACCCTAGGCTTAGTCCACGAAAGGCTTGCACCCGCATCACACTAGGCTTAGTCCATGAAAGGTTTGTGCCTATGGCTCTACCTAAAGCTTTCGATGAATTGATCAAGTCCCCTAAATAAAGCCTCTTACATTGGCACAACTAGCCCAATGTGGGACCCATTTCCTTCTCAGTTATGCTTCAGGTGAGCACATAAGGCCTATACCTTATGTGGATTGATATCAGCATAGCCGAGCATTTAAATTTTAAATGCAAAGGGAATATCCCATGATTTCACCTTGTTATAATAAACCAAGAACCAAATAAGACAACTTTGTGTACTTTTCTACAACATGAATCACAAGGATAGAAATTGATAAGTTTAATGGTCAACATTTTGAGTTTTGAAAGTTCAGTATGGAAGATCTTCTTGTTGACAGAGATCAATGGGTTGTTGTATCAGGAGTGAAACCTATGGGTATGAAGGTATAATATTGAGAAAATATTGATATGAAGGTGAAGAGTTCAATCAAATTATATCTATCAGATACTATTTTTATAAATGTGTCAATGGAAAAAAACTTTGAAAGAATTTTGAGAGAAGTTTAGGACTTTATATCAGACAAAGTCTCTAGTGAACAAATTATTTCTCCAAAATAAGTTATATTCATTGAGAATTAATGATAGTGACTCTATAGCTAAACATTTGAATTTTTTCAATATTATGGCAAGTCAGTTACTTTCTATCAAATTAAAATGGGTGAAGAGGAAAAGTGTATTGTTTTGGTTTTTTCTTTTCCTAATTCTTTACTAATATTTTCATTTTTATCACTTATGTTTTTTTTTTAAAGGTTTTTCAACACATCAATTTATCTGAGTGTCTGCCTTAAAAGGTACATGAGGAATGGGGTAGGATTGGCTCATGGTAATTTTAAATATATTTTTTATACTATTATGTCATACCATCATTACTATCAATTTGACATCTTCTGAGTCTCTTTGCATCTAACCTCTTCATCTACTTTTTATCTTGATTTGCTAACTTACTTATATCCTACTATATTAGCATGGCCAATATAGTTTGTTTCATATTTAGTCTTATTTATATTTTATCAACCAACCCAATAAATTTCTAAGTCTATCTTCTATCATAAGTATTGTATCGGTCTAGCCAATATTGTATTATGTCAACTGACATATTCTAGTTGTATCAACCTAACCAATTCCATTAGCTTATAGTTCAATTTATTTTTGAGTACTGAAGCCATATATATCGGGGTCACATTTCATTCCTAAAACATATATCATATTCATAGATTCTACTTACGCTCACATTTTTCTCTAAGTAATATTTGAGAGAGTTAAGAGGTTTAAAACCTTATCTTGGAAGTCTTATCTTGTAGTGTCATTAAAGCTCAATAGGAGAGGTCTTTGGAGTTCATAAATTTTTTATCTTCAACCTACAACATCTAATGTAGATGTTCACTTGAGCCAAAGGAGGATACTGAAGTATCTACAGGTCCACTAAAAGGTAGGTATTTATATCCCTACATTCTTTCATTTACTTAGTAGATTAGATATTGTTTATTATTTTGTGAATGTATGTATTTATCTTTGCTTAGGCTCTTCTTAATGTTTAATAAGATGGTATAGATATAGGTTTCTTAGGCTTTCTATTTATCACTTTAGGTTTCATACACTCCCATTCGATTGACCATTGTGCCTTACTTTATTTGCAATCACTTACCCATGATTTCCTTTTACTTTCATCTTTATAATCACTTACCCATAATTAAGCCCTAGTGAGAGTTATACCCTATGTCATATGCTTAGGATTTGGAACCCTTTCCTCTTTACATTTGAGTGTAGTTTACCCTATTCTAGGTCTACAAATATCTTAGGTCCTACCTGATCATTTAAGTATACATAAGCTCTATTGATTGACCTTATTTGAGCCTTAGTATATTGAAATAAATAGAACCTAACCCATGCATATATTCTAGTGAACCTGACGTGAATTTAATCGCACTTCTAGTTGGTGATTTTTCATATTTGGCCTTTTGTCTTCTTAGTGACATCTTAAAAACTATCATACATCCTTCAATCTAATTATATCGGCCAATTCATTATAATTTTCTTAGTCTCAACAACTATATCAGCTAGCTTGATATAGTTCTTTATTTTTCCAATTATATCAAAAAATTTGATATAGTTATGTGCCTTCTACCAACTATATTAGTTATCCCAATAAAAAAAATATCAATATTTATTCTAGCTATATCAACTACCATGATACCATTCTAAGTGTCTATTTATTTCATTGCATGTTGCATCTTTTTGCTTTCAATCTAAATCATCTTTATTATTATTTTTTATTTGTCTTTCTATAACTATGTTTTAGTAGTTGTAAAAATCATAGGAGTTGTCATTCTAGGTAAATTAATAATTAGTTTTACCTAAGTCACATTCTGAAAGGTACTTCCCCAATACTCAAGCCATTAAATAGTACTATTATAAATTTTAGCTTCCACATACCTTAAGTATATCAAATGTGTCTATGGTTTTGTTTTCGATCCAATAAGATGCCTTTAAATTATTTAATTTTGTAATGCACTAGTTTCATTAAGCTTAAAATGTTACTCACAATGTACCTCAGAGATGGGTCATTATGGCTACAAGACAATGGAATCCTTCGTAGTCGGTGCCCTTTGGGCCTTATTCATTATTTACACCTAAGATTAGTATATCTGAGAACCTAAAAATCAAACACACCCAGCTTAGTAATACCTTCATGTTTTGTTTATTTTCTACTATTTGGATAATCTATTGGTTTGATTGTTCTCCATATTGTATCATCTGACCTTATACCATTTTTTACCTTTGCACAACTACATTGGCAAGCTTGATAAAGTTCTGAATTTATTTCTAATTGCATCAGTTAACCTGATATATTTATTTTGTCATCATATTGTATTGATTATTTTAATTCGGTTTATTTTCTACTACATAGGCTAACCCAATATAATATTATTCTTTATCCACTAATAGCATTGCCATTTTATAAAATTGTATTAGACAACCTCATATAATAATTATTTCCCAACTAAGTAACTAACTATACTGGTAAACTTGATATAATATATTTTATAGATTCAATAACCAATTTTATTGGCCTATCTACTATTTTTTGTTCCATCTTTTGATCAACCTTCTTCCACATCATATTTTCAATTCTCTCCATCATGATGTCCCTCTTAGAATCTTTGTTGCGAACCTCAAACTATTCGAATTTTATATAAGCTAATCTTTCCTCTCCACTTTATGTTGGAGATTAGTCTTATTTAGGTATATTATATTAGTTTAGACATTTTCTAAGTCTCTTTACTATGCGCATTTATTATAATTATAAATGTAATTTATCATAAAATTATGAGATGTCTCTCATCTCTTTTGTCCACTTGTAGGATTTGAGAGTTACTTGCACAAATAACTTCTCCCCTACATGTCACACACTTCTCTTCACTCTCTTTAGAAATAAAACATTTGTCATACACTAAGAAGGCCTCGTAAAGTCATTATGAGATTCTTGTAAATCCCTCATCCTTCCTCTTACTTTATTTAAAGAGCCCTCTCATCCTCTCTTCCATGATCAATCTTATTATTACATTCTTGTGATGCTTATTTTAACTCTCTCTCTCTCTCTCTCTCTCTCTCTCTCCTTCTACTTGCTATTGTATTTATAAATATTTGTTTGCAATGTATTCAATAAATCATAGGGTTTTCCTCCATTTGACGGTTTCCCTACTTATCAACTCTCTTCTCAATCTTGTGCCTTGATTATATCTCAAGGAGATATTGATTTATTTTTTGCATTTTTTGCTCTATTCTTTCAACATTATTATATGATTTTGACAACTTATTTAATATGGTATTGGACCTTGTTCATTTTAACATTGATTCTTAAATGTTATTGCAAGTTTGAAGGTAAAAAAGAAGTTTTTTTAAATTTTTTTCTGATTTATATCAACATTTGAATGCTTAACTTGGTTGTATTTTATTTTCAGCTTTGTGGTATTTCAGGTTACAACTGGCTACACTTTATTTTTTTACGTGATATTTTTGTATCCATCCTGCTTATTTTTTTTGCATGATCAACTATAATTTAAAGTTTGTTTCTTTCCACTCTCATTCTTGCTAAATATGAGCTTGTTGGTAGTTGTTTAAATCTTACTTAATTTAGCATCTTTGGTGTTTCCCATTGTATCTCCTCTTATGTGCTAACATTACGTATTGCTCCACTCTACTTCAGTTATACTTTTTAAATTCTTTTTACAACTAAATATATATTCTAAGTCAGTGTGATTCATTTTTTCTTTTTTTTCTACTTTATTTGGCACATTGGCATTTGTAATGCTGCCCTTTTTGCCTTATCATATCCTTTCTCTCCTTCTAGTTGTTGGCATAGTTCTATCCTACTTGGCGTCTTTCTCTACATGTTTTTAGCAATTTAAATTTATTTTCATTCTCTTTGGCTATTCATAATCTCTTCCTATTTAAGGATATGTGTTTTATAATTAAAACGCTTTAATTTTACTTATTATGCTCTCCTTTTTTATTATTTCTCATGTTCGTTTAAAATCTCAATTCCTTTTAATTGATGTGCTTTAGGATTTTTTTGTTAATATGTTACAACAAATTCCTAATATTCTATCCAATGACAAGATATAGGACGTGTTGGCTGAAATTTACATCTTTGGTAAGTATTAAAGTCATGATTTTCAAATTTAACTTTTTTTATGTTTGCTTGAAACAATTCCAAAATCGTGCATGTTTTCAAATCAAAATCAATAAAGATATATATTCTAATGGGTTTTTATATGGACAAGGTTGGTTTTTTCATTCTGTTAGGGTTTCCTACATGCATGCCCTTGAGTTGGCCCTTGTTTTTCTACTTGCTTAGCTTTGTATTATACTATGGCTTTAAGTCACTTGTGGGACTTGCATTTATTATTGTTTAGGATTTCCCGCCTTCAAATGAGGCCAACGTTTATAATGACTTCTCCCCATTCTATCTCGGTTGTTTTAGTTGCAAAAAGAATGGTAGAGCATCAAACAATGGCCCCTTGCAAGCCCCTGAGGAAGTTTGTCCCAAAGGTTTACCATGAGGTAATGCTTTAGACCCTGATGTTATATTGCCTATTCTTGAATTTAATTTTGGGTCAATGGTTAGAATAATTTTTTTTAATAGGATATTTTTTTGGAAGAATTCCCTCTAAAAGTATGATACGGTCTTGGGTTCAAACTCATTGGGCAGCTCATGGCATCAAGTTGAAAAGTATCTAGAAAATTGATCCAGAAAACACTTCAGGCAATGATCTGAGCAACCCTTCAGGCAATAATTCGGGTGACGGTCCTACCCCAATTGGTGGCAGAACTTCTGGGAGCCATAACTTTTGCACCATAGCTTTGTTTGACTCCCCATTTGAACCGTTGGAAAGCTAAGAATGAGGGGAATGCCATGAGATAGCATGAGCTTTGCTTAGTGGGTTTTGACCCCCCAAAATTAAATAAAAGTGCCCCAAATTTCAATTTTAGTAGTGTTGTCTAAAAATAGTAATTTCTCAAATTATGTAATGTTGTAAATCATGGAAGTCAAACCAATTCATCTCCCTTGAGATTGGTGACCTTCCACATCTTCCTCCTACCTTCAAAGTATGTATAAAAATAGATGTCAGACATCTCTTCCCAAAGATAAGCATATGTTATATCTGAAATTTTGAGTAATAAAACATCTCTTCTCAGAGATAGCATTATTATTTATGCGTTCTTGAAATATTCTTCAACCAAGACTTTTCAAGTTTTGGATCAAACATGACTAAGAGTTTTTTTCTCTTCCACTTTTCTGGCCCTTCCCATGCAGGAGGAATCCTCTATAAGTATGCCACTTGGTATGTCAAGAATTCACTTATGGTTCTCTCCCCCTGGACACAAGACTTTGTGGTCTCAGAGCACACTGCTCTTAAATTCCCAGTTTGGGTTGAATTTACAAGCCTCCCACTCCCCTATTGGCACTTTATTCACTAGATAGCATCCTCCATAGACCATGTAGTTTGTCATGAATAAATTTGGGTCTACTCTACTAGACCACAAAAAAGGTTTGTGTAGAAGTAGACCTCTCCCATGACCTCAAGGAGTTTATGGAAATTCAAGTTGGAGATGTGAGGCACTCTCAACGAGTCTTGTATATCAACTTACCTAACACTTGCTTTCACTACCAAGACATAGACCATAAGATTCAAGATTGTCCCTTTTAGTTGGCTCATAATAATGTGTCCAACCACTCCTCCTCTCCCCCCAATTCCTCTCCTAAAGCTAGCCAAAAATCAGCTGAGGATGAATGGACTATAATAGGGAAGAAGAACAACCACTCCAAAGCTGTAAACATAGTTGCTACTATTAAATGAGGAAATCCATCTTCGAACAATGGCCCACAAGAGCAGGCTCCTGTTGAGAAAGAGCCTCCTCAAGATGAAGCCCCGAAATTGGTAGAAAAGCTCTAGGTATTTAACACCTCTCTAGATCTAACATCTTGTCCCAAGGTTTCAAGGTCTCTTTGCTTAGTTCTTCTAGATTTTCAAACTCACAGCTAGCTACTCTTCCTCTTCCTATTCAATGGGATATACCCAAATGCTATCATAGCCCTCCTTGGAGGAGTGACAAGACGAAGGAAGGAGAGTACCATGTTGACCCTACTTTGAGGAAGCAATTTGATGATTTTTTAAGAGTCAATAGTAAGCACTTTCTATAGAATTGGTATGATTCCCTAGAAGGCCTAGACTTGGAGGACGTGTCCCTCGACACCCATCATCTATGATTTTTTTCATGGATATTTGGGGTCTCCCAAACCCAAAATGCAAGTTTGTTGTGCATGATTTCAGAAATAAGTTTTCTAAGATAGACATTCTTTGTCTGCAAGAAGTCAAGGTGGTAGATTTTTATTGACAGTTGTTAGTAATTCTATCTAGCACTATAGTATCATTCTTCATAGCAATCATGAGGTAGGACATGGTGGGGTGATCACATTCATTTCTCCAAGGTGGTGACTGCACTTAGTGCAATCTGGCATGGACCCCACCAATTGGTTAGTATGGGCTTTTTTTAGCATTAAAAATCATTCTTTTGGTTTTATTAATATTTGTCTTAAATGACGCCTTGGAGCATACCCATTTATGGTAGTGAATAATAGGCAATCTTCCCAATGCCTATTACGTATTATGTGGTGACTTTAGTATGATGACGTCTCCCATGGGCAAAGTGGGCCACTTACCTATAAAGTGAGCAGTTGGCAAAAGGAAAGCATGGTTTTACATGTGCACTAAATGGGGCCTTTATGACCCCAATTTAACTTGTCAGACTACAGATGGAGTTTGGTATATCTGGAGTAATTTCAGGGAAGGCCCCACTCAGGTTCTAAAACATCTAAATAGGGCATTGATTTCCACCTAATCATACTTCTCTTTTGATAATGATATTTCCCTTCTGGTGCAAGTGTTACTAAATTTTGGGATTTTTTACCACTCCCCTATTCGGTTCATAGTGACATGGTAGTTTATGAAACCCAAAGTCCATAAAACACAATTCTTCCTAAATACCTCTTTGATCAAATATGGGCCCATAGTAGCACACATTAAGAGCATTCAGATTTTGGATCCATGTCCTTCCTAAGAATCTAGTTAGATTCTTTGGTGGGATGATACCATTAGAAGGACCTCTCACTTTTTGCAAATCTATGGCCACCAACTTACTAATTTAGAGACACTCTTACTTTCTTACTTCCTCAAAGCTGAGTCACGTGACTTTAGCCCTGAAAAAGGATCCCTTCAATGAGATCTTACAGGTTGGAGTTGTCTCCTTACGACACCATATTTAGATTGCAGACAATTATAATGCCTAGGGAGCCCAAGTCCAAGCCACGATTCATTGACTTAAGATTGGGGATAAAGCTTCAAAGGAGTTATTTCAAATGTTGCATTCCAAAAACTCGAGACATAAAATTCAAGTCATCTCTGAGGATGGCAACAGACTTACAGAGACCCCGCATATTGGTCAAGTCTATGTCTACCATTATCAATAAGTGTTCAAATCTCAAACTCCTTGGTTAAGTATGAAATTTCCCTCCAGTAATGCCTCACAGTGGTGCCATGCAAACTCACTCCCGCCCAGCAAGTGGCTTGTGATAGGTCCTTCACTGTTGACAATTTCCATGAAGCAGTGTATCACATGGTTAATGATAAAGCTCCTAGCATTGATGGCTTTCCTTATGAATTCTATAAAACCCTTTGGGACCTTGTAGGTAGTGACTCACATAAGGTTTATTAATAAGTGATTTCCTCACAATTATTCGATAAAAATATAAATAAAGGAAATATTAAATTCATATCTAACCAGGGAGATCCTGAGTTGATCTATAACTGATGTCCCATCACCCTCCTAAATGTCTCTTATAAAATCATTGCCAAGGCTCTGGCGATCTAGCAACACAATATGTTGCCTCTCATCATGAATCTAGAATAAATAGGTTTCATTCAAAGTCATTATATATTAGATAACATCATTACAGTCTGGGAAGAGATGGACTGGGCTAAATGGTCCAAACAACAAGTTATGTTCATTAAAATTAACTTTGAAAAAACTTATGACCACATCAAATGGCCATTCATTCTATCTATGCTTCAAGAATTGGGCTTCGAGCCCATCTTCATCCAAACCATCCAGATGCTTTTTACAGATGCCTCGATTGTCCTCTCCATTAATGGAGTCACCTTTGAGTAATTTGGCTTGTTCTGCTCTATTAGATAAGGGTGTTTATTGGCTCTCGCCTTGTATGTGCTTGCAGATGAGGGTTTTGGATATCTTCTTGGTAATGCCCAAGCTAGGGGCCTTGTTAAGGGAATTTATCTCCCTCCAAATGCCATTAACCTGCAAGAAGATATGCAATTACTTAATGGTCACTTTGTGGATGAATCCTTCCTTACTCTCATCAAATATTAATCTAATGTGGACAATGCTTTTTAGTGTCTCAACACCTTCTATCTGGCCTCTATCTCTAGCATCCAATGGCATAAAACTCATTGCTAGAAATAATCCTACCTCCCTCTACCAGTGTGGGCTGCTAAATTTGGTTGGAAGTAAATCCAACATGATGAAGTCTTTAAATTTCTTGCCATCCCATTTGCTTTTGATGCTTTGCCACCTTTGTTGTGGTAATATGTTGTTGACAGAGTTGCTAAGAAGCTAGATTATTGGGTGACCAAGTCTCTTTCATTAGCAGAAAAATTTCAAATTTGCTCAAAAATTCTTATGACCACTCATGTGTACTACTCGTCATGTTGGGTACCTTCTAAGAATCTTACCAGAAGTTGGAGAAATTGCTCAAAAAATTCCTTTGAGCCACTTCCCCCCAAGGTAAAGGATTCCACATGGTGGCCTAGGAATATTGCTACCTCACACGTGATGCCAAAGGGATGGGGCTCATTGACATAGCCTGGAAAATAAATGTCTTATGAGTTAAATGGATTGTGTGGGTCATTGAGGGCCAAAAAGCTTAGAAGGTGTTGTTCAGACATTGTATCACCTCAGGCTTGCCTAAGGGAAAGAAAGCCTGGAAAGGGCTCAGCTTCCCCGATTTGCTTTTCATTCTTTCTCCCATCCAAATTTTAGGATCCTTTGTCGCTAATAGCATTTGAAAATCATGGGAAAAGATTAAGCCATGACTTCTCTAGAATGGTTCTAGTTTCTAAAATGGGCTATCTGCTAACACCCACTTTCTCTGGTGGTCTCCCATTTTTAATCTCAATGAAGTGCCCTTGGTAGAAGTCTTGTGGATCAATGCTCTCAAATTTTTTTGAAGGGGAATTCATATTATCCAAGATATCTTTTGCAGGTAAACTCTCTCTTGGCTACCTTAGGAGGAGGTGAAAGCCAAATTTTGGTTAGCCAATGCAAACCAAGAATCCTACTAGGAGATACTCAATGCCATGTTGCCCTCCATGCCCCATAAAATCTTAGTCCACTCCACTTGGCAATGGTGGAAGGACTGGAAGTGGTATGTGGAGATCGTTTTTCATAATTACACTCCTCGACTTGGCTAGGGATGGCTCACCCCCCATTTACCCATGGTGGACAAGTTTAAAGCCCGTTGGGGACTGCATTCATATGTTTCTACGTGGAGATTTCACTTCAACACTATTTGGGAGCATGTGTAGAGCTCAAGCTTGCTCATTTAGCTTGGTATATAATGCAACAAAGCTTACCCATTGGCAAAAGACTCATCCAACTAGGAGCCCACCTACCTACTTACCCTTTTTGTGGCCACCTTGAGACACTTCCTCATCTTTTCTAGTATTGTTACAAAACTCAAAGGGTCTAGACTTGTATCCATGATCTCTTTAGGGCTTTCCAGCCCAAATTTTTCCTTTGGTAGCACATCCTCCTTGGAGATAAACTCATGATGCCTTTCAAATATGCACAAGTCTAGCATACTTTCAGAGTGGAGATTCTCTCTTAGCTTTGGAAAGAAAGAAATAATTCTATGTTTAATAATACTTATGCAGATTGTAATGTTTCTGCTTTAAATAGGTCCTCTGTCATCTCTAATGTTCTTTTGCAGATTCAAGTTCAAGGCAATAAAGTGGTTATGGAGCTTAGGCACCTTCAGGATCTCCTCTTCCACTAGGGAGATGCTCCTTGTGTAATGGCTCGGGTTCCACCATCTCTGCCCAGGGACCCCAGACTGGAGGATAGAGCGGCTCTATCGCCTTCTAGTGGGCATCGTCATAGTTATTTTTGGCACCGTTCTCATAGCGATAGCCCATACCAGTGCATGACCCCTCCTAGTCAATAATGAGGGTGGCAACTACTGCCTCCTTCCCCCACTGGGCAAGATGGCTAGGACGCTTCTCCTCCTCTGCTCTGGATGCTTAGGAGACACTACGTGGAGGTTGATCGGACGTACTAAACAAGTTCCCCAGAGTTTTTCTAGCCATCTCACCCACTCGGACACATGAAGAAGATGATGACAAGGATACTGCTCAAGCTACTCGTTGGGAGCCCATTCCAGCTGGCAATGACTTACCAAGCTTGGACGAGGGTCCGAATGATATAGATCTACCACCTCTTGGTCTTGCTCTTACTGCTTAAAATATGTTTTTTATGTAACTTGTTCATAGGCTTTGCCTAATTATTTTTGATACTTTTGTTTATAGTTCTTAAGCTCTATCTAATGTGACTCTGTGACATACTTTCACATTACTTATATTTTTTTATGAATTATTTATATATTTCTATTAAATTAATATATAAATATATTTCATCCAAAAATAAATAAGTAAATAAATAATCAATAAATATTTTTTTAAAGTTAGTTTAAGGTGTTGTCTACCATGATTTTATCATGCTTTTCATTAAGCACTTTCTTCCTTTCAATTCATTTCATGTTGTCTAATTCGAAGCATGATTTTTTAATTCGAAGCACAAAATTCCAAACCAAACAAAAAATTCATTTTTAACAAAGTTGTTTAAAATAAATAAATAAATCCCTTTTTGAGAGATTTTATAATATATATAAAAAAGCCTTAATTCTCCTTTCGTGACATCTTGTCATATTTTTTAAGGCTTAAATTAACATTTGTCTTCATCCCAAATTATAAAAGCTTATGTTTTAATGATCAATTTTTTTCTTTAATTTTTTTCATAATTTTTTTTAACCATTGGCATTTTGATTAAATAAAGCTTTTGGTGCTTTATTATTGCGCCTTTGTTGGTTCATATGTTTAAAAGTTTTTTTAAAATCTAGATTTAATTATGATGTTTAAAATATTTAACAAATTCAATTTATATAATATCATATTTTTAGTTTTGTTTTTCCAAGAAATTTAATATTTCATTGTAGATTTGTATTTACAAATTAATTATATTAAAACTAGTATATATATCTTAGATAAATCTAGTAAAATATATATTATTTTTGAGGTACCCACAATTTAATATGATATATATTTATTTATTTTTGAATTTTTATTTTTCTCACTTTATATTATTTATTTTTTTATATTTTTTTATTTTTTTAAATTGTTATATTTGTTGTTTTATTTTTTTATTTAATCATGTCAGTTTCCAAACAATTAAATTATTTTATTTTTTATTTTATAATGTCGGCTTTCAAATAAAAATTGTGAACATTCTCATGCCATTACAACTCCTAACCACCATTTTCGGATGCCATTGTAGGAATAGCGATCATGTAATTAAAAAATTAGTTTTTTATAATCTTATATATTGATTTAATTTATATATTTATATAGCATATTGTATCTTACACATTAATTTGACACATTCATATTGGAATTTGTGTAATCCTTATGGCTTTTAAATTAACTATTTTTTAGCATTTTAAGAATTTTCAAATAAAAATTATCTTTCAAAATGATGAAATTATTGCTTTTAAACATCAAATTCAATGTTAAAACTTGACTATTATTACTCTTCAAAACTCTTTTCATGAGTCCATATGTAAAATGCAAACTTATTTTGATGTTTTAAATGTTAAACTTGCATCTTCTGCACATGATAATGATTTGTTGTCATCAAATTGTGCACCTTAGGATGTTCTATGAAACTCCTTCAAGTTGATGCAACATTGAATCATCCCTCAAGTTTGTGGGAACTTGTAAGAAAGATGAGTCTTTAGGATTGAAAAGGGCTAGCTCCCTAAATTCTTCTCAAAGTGTCTATCACCTAATCTAATGCTTGTTCATAAAAAGAGTCAAGAGTTTGCATAAAACAAAAAAAAAAACTATGCTAAAGAGATGATCCACCAAGAATTTATCCCACCGACTCTCACACTTTTACTGAATAACAATGTTTTCCAAGACTAATTCCATGCATTGAAAGATACTAATGTAGTGTTTCAATGTGAAGGTAACATGTTTGAGACAATCAACAAAATGATCAACCTAAGGGGTAGATTTCACACCATAGATACAATTGCATACTTGAAAGAGAGTTCAATACATTTAACGCACTTCACATGACCTGTTAACATCAAAAACTTTGTTCAAACATGAAGGATAAAGGGAGTAAGGATGATGCTATCACTTAGCTCCGCTATGCATCACTCACATACTCAAACAGAAGTTCACAACTCATAATTGGTCTTGTATTCAATGTTTAAAAGCAAATTGCAATGTCATTTCAGCAGGGCTTCGCCATACCAAAAATTATGGTCATCTACAATGGTTGAAATGGCTCAATTTATAAAACTTTGGGGAAGAGAGAGAGAAGACAAGCTGAAGAGGCACAAGGACATGTATCATTGACATGAAAGTCAGTTACAAATCCATGAGAGAGATGGATGAGTCATACCATGTCAAGAGTCTTACTTGTCCAAAACAAGTCGTGAGAATGGTGGTAATTGGCATCAAACCTTCAGGGGTGGCATAGAAAATTGTTTCTATCGAAGATCATCCATGAGAGTTTGAAACTAAAAACAAAAAAGTTGACACATTACACTACTAGAACTCATGACAACAGTTAGAAAATACTCTTTCTAACTACTAGTTATCCTTTAGACACCTATATTTATCGATTTCAGGGAAGCAACGACTCAAACCGTCATCCTGTTCATTTTGCTTGCTTTGTCTGCTCTCATGTTCTTTCCAAGTCTTTTGAATAGTAACAGCTATTCTTCATAGTTTAAAATTGACTTCTTGTGGGTTGTCACTCTTTTGGGTATTTTTTTCAAACTTTTATTTGTAGTCCTTTTCTTCAGACAAATTATCCATAGCTATTTGTTTCTATTTACTTCCTCATACCTTTTATCGAGTATTTTCCTTCAAGCTCATTTCTTGTTCATTTCCTTCCAAAAAAAAGTCTGAAGGAATTCTTTCAAAGTTCCTTCTCTTCATTTCCTTTGAGAAAAAAGTCCAAAGAAATTCTTTCGAGGTTTCTTCTTTAGTCACCTCTCCTCATATTTTCCTACGGCTTTTTGATTGGTCCCTTTGGAGAAGTTGAAATGCCCTTCAGAGAAGTTATAATGGTCCTTTGGCTTTTGGAAATGGTCCTTTGGGCTTTTGTAAATGCCTTTGAGAGAAACGAAATGGTCCTTTGAAAATGCAAGTACCCCTTCAAAAAAATGAAAGTGACCACTTTCCAAAGAAAATACCCTTCGAGAAAGTTGTAAATGATCTTTCAAAAAAATTGAAGTGGATTTTTTTCCGACAAAAGATACCCTTCAGAAAAATGAAAGTGCCCTTCAAAAAAATTACAAGGGTCCCTTTTGGCTTGAAGATATCTTTCAAATAAATTGTAAAGTACCTTCAAAAAAATATGCAAATAATTTATCTAAAAGAATTCGACACTTGACTAAAAGAAAACCCGAAGAAATACTCTTAATGAAAAGCCTCAGACAAAAAGTCTAAAAGAATTCAGAAAAGCTGAAAACAAAAAACACAAAAGAATTCCTTACAGGCTTAAACATATACCAAAACAAACTTTTTGAAAAGAAAACACTTGTGCATTTGTTGCAAGTTTCGTCAAAGAATATTTCTTTTGAAGGAAAACTAAGTACTGGATTGGCCAAATTTGAAAGGTGCAAACCTGGGGTGGAATTTGACCAACATGACTTTAATGACGAACTTCACTATGTTTCTAAAAAAACTCTTTTGAATACTCCTACCAATCCTAGATTTAAATTTTTGCAATGTATGGGTTACTCAGGTGGTGGTCTTGGTGCTTAAATTGTAAAGGACTCAATTTTAATACTTCCACTACTTTTAATGTTAATTTAACATCATATTGTCCTCCGCATTAAAGAACTTATCATGAAATTTCTTTTGATTATAATATTTTTTATATTCATTCTTTGATTAAAAATGATAAAACTTGTGAGCATTGTAGAAAATATGGGCATCACATCTCTAAATATTAGAAAATACATATGTGTAAATCTTGTGGTAGATTCACTCATAGTACTTTGTATTATTGAAAAATGACTAAATCACTATTTTCTAAAGTTAAAACTATTTGGATACCTAAAGATAATGTACATTCTAAATACTTTGTTATGTCTTCATGTGATAATTCTTTGGTTGATTCATGATGAATATCTTTTATAAGTGATACATCTTATTTGTCTTTGTTTTGATAAACTAAATCTTTTTATGTAATCCTTACTTTTATGTTATAAAAGATATATGTTTTGATTGAAACTCTTTATTTTTACTAACTTATTTTTGTGTAGGATTTTTTACTTTGTGATAGAAGTTGTCATTTACTTCTTTGCCTTATTGTGCATCTAATTTTATTACATTATGTATGTAGATCATATTTTTATGGCATATTGATTACTTAACTTGAAAGATTAGTGTTAGATTGTTTTTTTTTACATAATTTAGTGGATGTTTTCTTTTTCTTATTGGTCCTTGTTCTATTATGGATTGATCACCTTGTACAAAAAGAATTTTTGAAGATTTTTGATGTTTACACCTTCATTCTTATGACTTTTAACACTCTTCTTTTTTCTCAAACTATTGTAACTCTTCTTGAAAAAAAATCTATTAAGGAAGATTATTATCTAATTTCAACTCCCTTCCTTGTTTTTAAAGGTTTTTTCCACTTTTATAAGCCCAAATTAAATTTAATAGGGAGCATTGGAGATTAATCTTATTTAAGTCTATTATGCTAGTTTAAGCTTATCCTAAGTCTTTTTAATATGTGCATTTATTATAATTATAAAATATACTATATCCTATATTTTTGAGGTGTCTCTTACCTCTCTTGTCTACTTGTATTATTTGAAAGTTTTTTATACAAGTAAATCCTTCATCACATGTCAGACACTTCCCTTCACTCTCTTTGGGAATAGAACATTTGGCACACACTAAGGATATCTTGTAAGGTCATGATGGGATTCTTGTATCTCCCTCATCTTTCTTCTTGATCTATTCAAAGAGATCTCTCTTCCTCTCTTTCATGATCAATATTTCTCTTTCATTATTGTGATGTTTATTTTGGCTTGAGGCCATTATTCTCTCTTTCTCTTTCTCTATCTCTCTCTCTCAACTTCTGCTTGCTATTGTACTTGGAGATATTTATTTGGAATGTATCTAATAGATTGTAGGAATTTTCTCTGTATAATGGTTTCTCTACTTGTCAAGTCTCATCTTAATATTGTGGCTTGATTCTATCTCAAAGTGATATTGATTTATTTTTTGTATTATTTTTCTTTATTCTTTCAACATTATTATGTGATCTTAACAACTAATTTAATACTTTATTCACCGTTGATCAAAAATACTCATGTTATTATTTATCTCAATCTCATCCTAGATATATCTAATATAATGTGGTTCTTATCATCCAAACCTTAGATATAGGATATTCTGAACAACTTATTATGAAGCTTGATGAAAACACCATTTATACTCAGAATAAGAACAAAAACCTTAACAAACTTATTTCATCCACTACCTTAATTAGGGCAACCAACACCAATATTGGGAATCTTCCTCCCAAGACTAATGTTTTGGATCCTCCACCTAATTATAATCATCCACTTAACTCCAATATCATTTTCAATCTTCCTTTAGATTCCTCACAAATCCTTGCAAAAATGATTCAACAAATTACTCTTATTCAAGCTTCTAGTAGTAATCAAATACTTCAAATAAAAAACCAAAATGTATTAATCAAACTTTTCAAATCATCATGAATTAACCCAATTAGCATTACGTCTCTCCTCCTCTTAGATATGTCAATGGGAACATTATTCATCAACCACCAATGCATGATAAGATGCTTCAAAATATTCAAAATGAACCTTTAGCTCCATTCGTTGTGTCCACAAGTATTGGAAGTGTCTTTCCAACCATCACATATGAGGTAACTATTGATCATGTCTTACATCTTGAAGTTTTCATAAATATTTATAAGGAATGGGTTAAAACTAATACTTGCGCCACTACTAAGTTTTTATCCAAAACCTTTGTTGGAGATACACTAGAATGGTATAATCAACTTCCTAAACATTCTATTACACAACTAGAATATTGTTAACACTCTAGTTAAGGAATTCTAACATAATGAACTTCTCTAAAATAACCTTATAGTAACTTTATTAATGTTAAGAAAATTTCTAATGAATTTGTCCATGACTTCATCAAGCAATGGAAATCATTAACTCATAAATCAAACCATAATATATGAGTGATGAAAATCTTTTTAAACTCTTTGTTATCACTCTCAAGGCCCGTGTTTAATACAAGGTTAGGATCTTCTCTCCTCAAACCTTAAAAAATTCTTTCAACCAAGAAAAAGACAAGATTTTCTTATGACCCAATTTGAACCATCTTAAAACACTAAAAAGTAATATTTTCACACATCAACCAATGTAATCAGTACTAATTCCTTTCAAAATAAGCCTCCCCAATCCAAGATGAGAGTATCCCATTCTCATAATCAAATTTCATTTTATCATCCCTTTAGTATGTAGTAATTTAAGAAGTTATTATCTCCATCTAAACCATACATTTATTCTTCTGCCCATGTTTCCCCTATGGTATAATCCTAATAAGTTATGTCAGTTCTTCATTGATATTGATCACTCTCATGAGATATGTCGTGTACTTCATAAAATTTTAATGATTACCATCTTAGGGTTGAAATTTAATTATGACTTCATCACCAAATAATGTCATAAATAATACCTAAACCCTATAAAAATCAATCTTATCATCTTAATCTAAAAATCAAAAAATCTCAAACATCTAATCCTAATACATAACATTCAAATGAATTTGCTTGTGTGGTCAATGTTGACTATGATCACTATTACAATAATTCCTAGTTTGTAAACATGACAAAGGTTAACTACCATCATAAAATCGCTCATAAATACCTTGTCACTAAACATAAAAATCCTTCTCTTAGATAATTACTTCTTAAGGATACTACTACCAGTACATCTTTTTTTGATCTACCACCTAGTGATGAGCTCACTCCACCATCGGAGCATCAACCTAGTGCATATATTCCTTTTACTACTCTACTTCTTAAATTCACCATTATTAATCAAGATAAATATTGTTAATGTTCTAATCCAAAAGCATAATGGAATTTTTGAGATGAAGTTAATTCCATGCCTTAAAAATTTTATTTAATGGAACTCATGAGAACATCACCATATCATCAAAAATTTATCATGTAATAATTAAAATAAATTAAATAATCCCCATATAGAAGCACCAAATCACATCCATAACCTTCTAAAGGTTTCACACATATATAATTCCATGCTATTAGAACCATTTCTCAACCTTCTTCCTCTAAGAAACTTTCCATAGAGTATCCTGAATAAGACATGATTACTGATGAAATCATTTTTCAATCTAACGACCCAACTCTGTTTATTAATATTATGATCAACAATACTTTAACAAGAAAATTTTTGGTGGATGAAGGTTTTGGAATTAACATTAATTCACTTTGGTTAATCCAACAACTCAAATATTCTAAAAATGACCTTAAATAAACTAAACTTACATGTTGTGGATTTGACCAAACTAATAAAAACCTTATTGGTTTCATTTTGATCCTCCTCATTATTTACCTAATATAATACACACCAATCTTATATTTTGATATTTTCCATTACCTTATAATCTTATTTTAGGTCATCCTTGAACTCATCGCATGGGAATTATTGCTTCTTCTAGTAGCCAATGAATAAGTTTAATCATCATGAAAAATGTTACAAGCATGACTATGATCCCAACACATGGGGTCTTCAGTTACCTAATCCTAAAACTAAATATTACATCCTAACCATTCATCATACCAATAGTCCCCCTCTTATTGAGTTTATCAACATGCATCTGGATCTGTAAGTCACTCTTGTCGATTCTGATGATAATGAACCCGATGAACTATAAATTATTTTTAATACCACAAAATTACATATTTATGTATTAGAATGGCTTCCCCCATCTCTCTTACTATGAGATAGTAAATTTCTCTTACTATATGGTGATACTAAAAGCCTAATGTTGTCTCCAAATCTTGCACCCTAGAAGAGGGTTGTTCAGGCCTCCTCCAGATTTGGGTAATGTTGGGATATTACTAAGCATATGGGTGTGCCTATAAGTGGAAATAAACCTCTAGGTTTAAAGGGATATCTCCTTGAATTATATTTTTTGTGCAATAAAACTTTTGAACCAATTTGTATGAGTGAAAGGAGTTAGAAGTTTGCATAAATGAAAAGCCTAGTCTAAAATGGTAATACACCAAGAATTAGTATCCACATGTATGCCCTATACTTATGCACAATACAGTATAATATAGTCTATAACTCAAGCTCTAAAATATTCCAACATAAGTATTTCAATGTAGATACAAAATGAATGAGATCACACAAGGTAAATAACTAAAAAAGACAACCTATATAGTCCAGAAAAGAGTTACATATGTGTAAAATCTCATATAGCTAGAATACACTCTACATGACCTATTGGATCAAATCTTTGCTCAAAAGCATGAAGGATAGAGAACAGAAGGATAAAACATCACTTTTTATCACTCTTTGTCTCTTGCATGCCTAGGCAAATGTCTAGAACTTAGAAAGAAACCAGACTTACATGTTTTTGCTTAAAGGAAAGAAAATGGAAAAAAATTCTAGCAAGGCTTCACCTTACTATCTATAGATGATAAAACAAGAGCCCAAGGGTCCTATTTATATCAAAAAAGGGAGAGAAGAGAGATCTTGGGTGCCAAAATAGAAGCCTCCAAAATAGTTTGCAATCACCATCTTGGTAAAACTAATTCCAGTTGTTCTCTCATTCAGTTGGAGTTTGTCCTTTTTAATTCACCCTCTTGAAATGACCAAGATCATTGAAAAATCAATGGTGAGATGACCCTCCATAATAAATGGCTCAGGTCACTGTTTTGAACCTTAGATTCTTCTTAAAAGCTCCTATGTTTTGTACTGCAGACCCATTCAAGCCTTTTGAATGGCTTTACTTATAAACCTATAATTCAATCATGTTGGGAAACCTAATTTTCACTATCCTTACCCTTTCAAGTTTTTTGATTGCTTCTATTTATAAAATTCATAAGCAAAGCTTGTTGGGAAACCTAATTTACATTGCAGAGTCATTCAATTTTTTTTAGTGACTTTACTTCTTACTTGCTCCTTCAGGTTCTTTGATTGATTATACTTATAAAAGTCATAAGCAAATCTTGTTGGGAAACCTGATTTGCACTGTAGATTCATTCATATTTTCCAAGTGACTTTACTTCTTATTTTAAGACTTTAGGCATGAAGTTGACATCCTATGGCACATCACCAAGTTTCACTCCAACGGCTGGTTGGCCACCCTAAATTTGATGTCATGTGGCACGTCATGTCTTTAAATCCTAATGGCTAGTTGGCCACCATGAATTTGACATCCTATGACACATCACCTCTTTGAATCCCAATAGCTAGTTGGTCATATCAATTTTGACATCCTATGGCATTTCATGGGGATCTATTTGGGTTAGGCTTATTATTTCAAGCAATTTTCTCAAAGTAATTCCTTCAGACAATTTGTCCAAATGAATTTTTTTGGTAATTTTGCCTAAAAGGCAATGGCTAGTTCCTTCGATAACTTTTCCCAAAGGACACTTGGGAAAGGCACAAGGTCCCTTCGAAAAATTTTGAAGGGCATTTCTAAAGGAAATGGCCCTTTGGAACTTTTTCAAAGGGCATTTCCAAAGACAAAGTGCCCTTCAAAACTTTTTTAAAGGGTCACTTGGACAACAAAGTACCCTTCAAAAAAGTCTGAAGGGACACTTGGGAAGAAAATTCCCTTTAGAACTTTTTCGAAGGGTCACTTGGACAACAAAGTGCCCTTCAAAAAAGTGTGAAGGGACACTTGGGAAGAAAAATTCCCTTTGAAACTTTTATGAAGTGTCACTTGGACAATAAATTGCCATTCAAAAAAAACTGAAGGGACACTTGGGGGGAAGGCAAGGCAAGAAAGGCCCTTCAAAAATGCTGTAAAGGGCACTTTAGGGAAAAACAAAGCCTGACACACTAAGGCAAACAAGGCAAAGGGAAAAACAAAGAATAAGGGAGAAGAGACCGAACCAAGAGAGGCCAAAGGGAAAAGACAAGCAAAAAATCAAGAAACCAAACACAAAAAATGAGCAAGGGAGAAATGAAAAAAGCCAAAGGGAAAACACAAATTAGTCATGAATAAAATGTTCAACACCTAACTCCTTGAAATGCTCATGTAGTTTCCTATATAGAATATTATTTTATAAGAAATGATCTTGGGGTGGCTAAACTTTTTCAAGGTCCTTTAGCATTATCAACTCACACATTCAGTCAAATTGGTTTATCTTTCAAGTATTCTTCCAATGAAAATTCTCAATAAATTACTCACTCTTGTAATATGTCTTCTTCATATGATGATGATTACATAGTTTCTCAAGTTCAATCATGAATCTTGGATGTAAATCATTATTAAAAAACCCTTGCTAAAATGCATGCATTTAGTCGAGAAGTCCATTTAGTTTGTATTTATTCCAACTCTAGATATGATGAGAATGAACTAGAACCTCAAGGCTATGTTCTTCCCATCAACCTAAAATTGGAAAACAGTCCATGGGTTTCCAACAATCTTTTAATCTTATGAGAAATCATGATGTTATTGACGAGCTCAATACAGTTCAAAAATATTTCAATGTTACTAATTATATTGGACAACCTAATACAATTTAACCTATTACCTAATCTTGAAACTATATGAGCTAGTTCGATATAGTTCAATATTTATTTCAAAATTACATCGACCAATCATTACAAAGGGTTGATACAATTATGGTAACATCCCCAAATTCTTCCAAATGTATCACACATCCAAACTCATTCAATACCACTAATACCTTAGCTAAATGTATTGACCACTTTAATACATTTCATGTTTATTTTATTGTACAAGACTGTTGTGGTGTGGAGCTAAAAGCTTCAATTGTTTGCAGACACAAGAAGAGGATGCTGAAGAACCAGAGCCACCGGCATCGGCAGTATGACTGATGTCGGTCAGATGTAGTGGAGAAGGAGACCAGCGACGGCAGGGAGTCAGCCGACGTCGGCAGAACCAGACCAGCAGAGACCAGCGTCGGTCGCCTGTGCGGTCCAGAACTGTTCGTTACACAAACAGTTAGTTAGTTGAACTGAGTGTTTGCATGCTAAGGGGCTAATTTAAGTCGCGGGCTGTGTGTCTAATTTTAGTAGTTAGATTTCTATTTTTGTAAGCATGGGATCTTATTTATAGACCCATAAGGCATGTATTGTAATTATTCTAAGGCAAGTAAAAGCATTAAAGCTAGCAAGGTCAAGGAGATATACAGGTGTAAGGTCAAGGAGATCAGCTGAAGCATTCAAGGAGGGATAGCAACTCAGGCTTTAGAGTTGTTGTGTTGAGCAAGAGAGAGAGAGGAAGGTCTTGAGGTGTGGCAAGCCTTTGAGGTGGAGGAAGAAGTGGCATCTTCCTTATTGTATTTTCTTCTAATAGTATTTAATACAAGAGTGTGTATTGTCTCTCAAATTCTTTATTGTCTCAAGTTTCTAGCTACTTTATCATTCTGGTATAATTCCATGTTTAATTGCTTATAAGATAGTAATCAATTGTGCTCTAATTGGTAGAGCTACAGATCCCCTGACAAGTGGTATCAGAGCTACGGTTTGCAGGAAGCAGGGTATTGTTTTTGATTACAGGTCATTCACAGGGTTTTTTGATTGAGTGGGAGTTTAACAATGGCAGAAGAAAGCAAGCTACGAATGGAGAAGTTTAACGGCAAGAATTATCAACATTGGAGGATGCAGATTGAGGACTATCTGTATCAGAAGGATTTATACTTACCGTTGGGTGGGGTTGCATGCAAGCCCACAGATATGAAGGATGAAGAATGGAACGTTCTTGATCAGAAGGCTCTTGGTTCCATAAGGTTGAGCCTTGCATCATCTGTGATTTCCAGCTTATCACAGTGCAAGACAACGGAAGAGTTGATAAAGTCCTTGGCAAATTTATACGAAAAGCCCTCGGCTTCTAATAAGGTATATCTTATGAAGCAGCTATTTACTTTGCAAATGCAGGAAGGTGGATCGGTACATACTCATCTCAGTGATTTCCATGGTTTGGTAAACCAACTAGCTTCAGTCAATATTGTTTTTGATGATGAGGTAAAGGCTCTCTTGATTTTATGTTCTTTGCCTGAAAGTTGGGACGGTATGGTTATGGCAGTAAGTAATTTTGCATCTGCTTCTAAAATCTTAAAAGTTGATGATGTTGTGAGTGTGATCTTGAATGAAGAAATATGCAGGAGAAGCACAGGTGAATCATCAGGGAATGCTCTAAGTGCAGAAAGCAGGGAAAGGCAAAGGGAGAAGGTTGAGCAAGGGAAATCAAGGTCGGGAAGGAGATCCGAGTCCAAAGGTATTACCTACTGGTTTTGTGGAAAGAAAGGACATACAAAGAAGGAGTGTTGGTTGAGAGATAAAGAGAATCAACATGCAAGTATGGGAGAAGCAAAGGATGCAAATATTGTGATGCAGGATGCTCTCATACTTTCTTCAGATAGTCAGGTAGGATCATGGATTTTAGATTCTGGTTCATCTTTTCATGCATCCCCAAATAGAGATTTGTTCTACGAGTATGAACAGGGAGACTTTGGAGTTCTTTATTTAGGGGATGGTACGCCTTGTCAGATAGTTGGCAAAGGGAAAGTGTAGCTGAGATTGCAGACTGACAACACATGGGTGTTGAAAGAGGTCATGCATGTTCCAATTCTGAAGCAGAGTCTGATTTCTGTAGGAAGGTTGGGAGATGAGGGATGCACAATAACCCTCACAGCGGATTCTTGGAAGGTTACCAAGGGAGCACTTGTTCTAGCAAGAGGTAAGAAAGTAGATACTCTTTATCTGTCTACTTGTATTATTGATTCTACTTCTGGTGTAGATTCGAAGATGTGGCCTAATAGGCTTGGTCACAAGAACAGGAAGAGAATGGAAGTTCTTGATTCAAAAGGTATGTGTTCAAATTTGGAAAGCACAAATACAGTTCATTGCAGAAAGAGGAAATTTGATGCTTTTGATAGGAACAAAGAAGCCTTGGTGTTTTTGGAGGAGATGAAGGATAGAGATCAGTCACAGGGGCTGAATAAGTCTGAGCAGGGTAGCATGGATAGAGGTTTGATCCAAGAAGAGCTCATGGATGAAAATTTCATCACTTATAGGAACACACAGACACCGATGTCGGTAGCTTGGCACCAATGTCAGTCATCCAGATACCGACATCGGTCATGTGCAGACCAGCAGGGTCGGTAGGTCAGACAGGAGAAGTCTGATGTCAGTCATAAGGACTGATGTCAGCAGGAGGGACACCAGCGTCAGCCAGGGAAATGACGTTGACAGTCAGGATCAGCGTAGGGAACCGACATCGATCGGGAGCAGACTGGGAGATGGCCTATATCGGTCACTGGAACGGATGTTGGGTGAATTACTAAGTCTCAAACACCCATGTGGAGGTCAGGAAAGGTATGTGAACCTCATATTCATTGTTCACCTTCTTTATATTGCTTACTGATAGTCACGAACTAGGAAGGTGGAAGAAGCAATGCAGGTAAAATCTAGAAACAGTGGGAGCTTGGCATGGATGAGGAGTGTGAGTCCTTGGAGAGCCAAACAGGTATTTGTTGGTAGTGTTGTCAGCTGGAAGAAAGCACTGGATAGAGGGATCGATTCCCATTTTAAAGAAGAGAGTGGATGGACACATGAGACAGAAGGCTATGGTATATGGTCTTGATTATGCTGTAGAACAATGGAGGTTTGACCATTGTATTTTATCTTTACCAGGTTGGATAATATTAGCTACATTATCCTGTTACTGTATTGTGTTACTTGTTGCAGGGTTTCATATATAGGGAGTTTTTTGAGCTAAGGGTAGAGTTGGTTCAGAAATATGTCATGGAGAATTTGGGAGCAGCAAAATTCTTGTGGCATAAGATATAGGTTTTGCATCACAGGTTTGCGTGGTGGTTGGTCTTCAAGAGTGACATTGAATAGGGATACAGAGCCTAAGGAACAAAATAGATGGTGTACAGGTACAGGTACAAGTTGTAGCTGTTTATCTCCAAGTGGGAGATTGTTGTGGTGTGGAGCTAAAAGCTTCAACTATTTGCAGACACTAAAAGGAAGGATGCTGAAGAACCAGAGCCACCGGCGTCGGCAGTATGACCGACGTTGGTTACAGGTAGTGGAGAAGGAGACCGGCGACGGCAGGGAGTCGGCTGACGTCGGTAGAACCAGACCAGCAGAGACCGGCGTCGGTCACCTGTGCGGTCCAGAACTGTTCGTTGCACGAATAGTTAGTTATTTGAATCGAGTGTTTGCATGTTAAGGGGCTAATTTAAGTCGCAGGCTGTGTGTCTAATTTTAGTAGTTAGAGTTCTATTTTTGTAAGCATGGGATCTTATTTATAGACCCATAAGGCATGTATTGTAATTATTCTAAGGCAAGTAAAAGCATTGAAGCTAGCAAGGTCAAGGAGATCTACAGGTGTAAGGTTAAGGAGATCAGCTGAAGCATTCAAGGAGGGATAGCAACTCAGGCTTTAGAGTTGTTGTGTTGAGCAAGAGAGAGAGGGAGGAAGGTCTTGAGGTGTGGCAAGCCTTTGAGGTGGAGGAAGAAGTGGCATCTTCCTTATTGTATTTTCTTCTAGTAGTATTTAATACAAGAGTGTGTATTGTCTCTCAAATTCTTTGCTGTCTCAAGTTTCTAGCTACTTTATCATTCTGGTATAATTCTGTGTTTAATTGCTTATAAGATAGTAATCAATTGTGCTCTAATTGGTAGAGCTAAAGATCCCCTGACAAAGACTATATTGGCCAAGATAATACATTACATCAAACTTCATTCACTTCTCAAGATCCCAAAATTTCCTTGGATTACAAAGCCACTACTGTAAGACAAATTCACTCAAATTTTGATAACAAAGGTAATAATATTATTATTAATCTTAAGGTAGATATTGAATAATATGGCCTATTTCTTATGCTTCCTAGTGACAAAATCATTTTAGAATTACTTCAAGTAAGAGAATCTCAACTTCCACACCAACATCACAAGGTTGGCCACTTTTAGGAAAATCACTCCTTGCTTTTGTAATTTAGTTTCAAGTGTTGACCCCAATCCTAATGCTATTATAATATCCCTTCAGCACCATACCATTTTCAAGATATAAATATGATGCTTATTTAATAAACTCAAAAACTAAACTTTGGTATAGCCACAAATCCCAAATCCATCCTTATCTCTAAGCGGATTCACCCTGAAGAGAATGATAACTATAGACTATATCTTAAAAAATATTATGAAGTATTTACTTGGTCATAAAAATGTATGTCAAGTATAGACCTTAGCATAATTTTTCATAACATAGTGACTTATCTAGATGCAAAACTTGTTCCCCCCATAAAAGGAAATTCCCTCCTAAATTTTCTACTTTTTGTCACAAGGAATTTATTAAGCTCCTAGATCCTAAGTTTATCTAAACTGTAGATTACTATGAATGGGTCTCCAAAATATTACTCATTTTTAAGAAATACATTATGGTCATTCATATTTGTATTGAATTTCATAATCTTAATTTAGCATGCCCTAAGGATAAATTTATTCTACCTTCCATAGATTTTATTGTTGATTCCATAGCTAGTTATGAGATGCTTCCCTCATGGATGGTTTTTTAAGATACAATCAGATTCACATCACCATTGAGGATCAACATAATAATAGCTTTACTACTTAGTGGGCCACTTAATTCTATGTCAAGATGTCATTCAACCTTAAAAATGATGGATAAACTTAGAAATGTGTAATTACCCACATTTTTCATGATCTCATCCTCAAAATAGTCAAATCCTATTTGGATGACATTATAGATAAATCTAAAACCATCTTCATGACCTAGTTATCATCTTTGATAGCCTCAATAAATACAAAGTTAAGCTCAATCCTCATAAGTTTGTTTTTTGGTGTTACATATGGAAAACTTCTAGGATTCTTGGTCTCACTATGAGGGATTCACATGGATCCATCTAATGTCAATGTTATTCTTAACATTCCCATACCTTAATACATTCCTAACATTTGCACTAATCTTTGGGAAACTTGGGGAAACCTACAAATTTGTTTCCAAGTTAGTTTATTGCAATATTCGATGAACTCCCTTCTCAAGAAAGTTATTTTGCTTGAATAGATCGATGCTTGTCAAAAGCCTTTGATAACATGAATAAATATTTACTTCATCCTCCTACCTTACAACCACATTATAGTGATCGCCCTCTCATATTATATGTATCATCTACCCCCATCTCAGTTGGGGTAATGCTTGCACAATAAGATGAGTCTGAAAAATAATATATTACTTACTAAAATAGTCATAATTTGATAAATTATGAGACTCATTACAGAAAATTAGGGCATGAATACCTCACAATCTAATTTTCTACCAAAAATATTTGGAACTATATGTTTTATTGGATTGCCTATGTCATAGTCCATTCTAATCTATTTTTCCACTTCTTATCTAAGGCTTTATTACTTGGAGATTGAACTAGCAACTAAATGGTACTCTTGAGTGAATTTGACCTTAGGATTATCACTCAAATATCATTTAAAGGTCAAGTAATCACTGATAAACTTGTTTCCACACCTATACCATCTCAGTAAAACCTTCAAGATAATCTTCCTGATGAGGATGTCCTCTTGATCAAAGGTATTAATCAATTTGTTTCCCTTAAATACTAGTTCCATAATTTCATAGATGATCTCAAGGTTCAATCTGTTGAAGATCCTAAAATGGTTGTCTCCAAGTCTAAAACATTTATGAAATTTACCTTATAATAACTACCTAAGATTACCATCGATTTGCATAAGATACTTAGACACTGTATTTTAACATATCCAAGTGCCTACAAGAAGTTGGGGTAGGATGAGTCCTTGTTGATCCTTATGTAAAAATCATCCTTTATATTTTTTATTGATTTTTTATGTTACTAATAACATGGATGAATATGAATCTCTCATCCTTGGGATGAATGTAACCATCAATTTAGAAATTTCTTACTTACATGATTTAGGATATTCATAGCTTGTATATCACCAAATCAATGATGATTATTAATGAAAAAGTGAAAACTTTATAGCATATCATCAAATTGCTACTACACTTAATGATTTTTTCCTTTCCCCATTAAAACAATTCCATGAGAGAAAAATGTTATAGCTAACTCTCTTGGTTCTTCAGCTTCTCTCTTTCATCCTCATTAGGGACTACATGACTCACAATTCCTCATCCATATGAGGAAACATCCATCTACATCATTGACTAAGGATGATTATATCATTTACCACATAAAAGCCATCATTACTTGATAAAGCTCATGGTGTAAATACAACATCCAATTTATTGAATATCAAGTCATGAAAAGACTTGACTCTAAAAGTAAACATGTAAATTCATTCTCAAATGTAAAATATTTACTATCATAATGCCTATGGCATCCTCCATTTTTTTCCTTAAGAAGAATTCCCTTCTCTTCTTGAGAAAGTGAATGGGGAATTTTTAGTGGCCATTATAGTGGACATGTTACAACTTGAAAATGAAATGTATAGGATAATATTGGCTTATTCTTGAAAAGGATGTCATCACATTTGTAAACAAGTGTAATCTATGCCAACTCCATGATGATATTATTAATTATCCTTTGGTTGAGCTTAAGACACTTAAATCTCTTTGGTCATTTTATATGTGGGGATTATATCTTATCATCAAATTAACTCAATCATAATATGGCCATGTCTTCATAATTACCATCACCAAATACTTTACCAAGTAGGTAGAAGTTATGCCACTGGTTAATGTTACTAGTTTCACTATCTCAAAAATTATCCTTAATAATGCATTATGTTATTTATAATTCCTCATACCATCATATCTAATAATGGTGGGAAATTCAAAAATAAAGACATGAAATAGATTTGTGTGAAATTCAAAATTACATAGAAATTTTCCACACCTTATCACCCATATTGTAATGACCAAGCTAAATCCACTAACAAAATCCTCAATAAAAAATTTCAAAAGACTATTATGGATTCTCTTTCAGATTGGCATCTTAAGTTAAACCCCATAATTTTGGCTTACCATACGTGTATCCATAGTGCCACTTGGCAACTCCATTCTCTTTAGTTTATGACTTTGAAGTTGTCTTACCACTAGAAGTAGAGTTATCATCTTTGCACATTTATCTTCATGGCATAATTTATAATGAATATCTCTGGGAAGCCCACCTTTATGCTTTAGACTTACTTAATGAGAGATTCATGAGTGTTTCATTATATAATAGTCAATATAAAAATAGCATTGCTAAACAACATAACATGAAAGTCAAAGTTCATACTTTTGATGTCAAAAACCTAGTGTTGAAACTCAATTACACCCATGAAAAAAATGGAAAGTGCATCCAAAAATTTTGGGTCCTTACCTTTTCAAGGACATCCTTGGACCTCAAACTTATATATTATAGATGAATGAAGGACATATCTTAAAGAAACTGACCAACTCTCAGTTTTTGAATAAGTATTTCACTTGACCTATGTTTTTCTTATTTTATTTTTATTTATGATTTTCTATTTCCTATACATATTACTTGCATGTGTATAGTTAGTTTATATTATGTTGATAATATTTCTTGTAGGTTATATATTGAATATCGTATATTACATCTTAGCCTTACTCTATACACACCCCTACAGGTTTCTTTCACATTAGCCTTAGTACCCATGCTTGGTCCATAGGTCTTTTATCATTTTTACAATTGTTGGTCTTTCAGTTTGTCAATTACATGAAAAGACTTGGGGAATCAACCAAACCCTCCTAACAAACACCCACCCTCTTTATCTATCTCTCTATAGTCATTTGATTTATTTCAGTCAACTATTATTTTCTTTTCAATTCTTTGTCTCTTTTATCATTATATTCACCCATTGGGTCTTTACTATATTTTCTATCCTTCATGACTTTATCTTAGTTTCACCTCTTAGATTTTTAGTTTATGAATTGCATGGTAATATCTATGGAATCAACTAGGCCCTCCTCATAAATGCCCATCATTTTGATACATAAATTGCTTTTGATCCCAACCTTATCTATATGTCTTCTTATAAAGATAAGGAAACGGTTTATACTATTGTTTTCCTCACTTAGATTTAATCATATTCTCTTGTGATAAAACTATAAAAATATATCTCCATGTCCTCATCAACATTTTACCTTCTCTTATTATGATGGTTCATATTTAGTTGTCATTGTACCATATCCCTTACAAAAAAATTTATGATTAGTGTAACCTAATTTTTATATGATCATTCCATAATTTCCTCATTAATCACTTTATTTTTATCCTCTCCAAGGTTGCTTTCAAGATTACACTCTTTCCTAAGGTGAAATTCTAGGATTCTTTAGGCACCATGGTATTTAGGTTCTTCTCTTTAGCATCTAAGTGTAAGCTCTCTTATGATAGTCATCTTTAGAACCATGTTTGGTTTTTACAAATCCTTATGGAGGAGGAAACTAGAAAAATACAAAAGATTTAAAATCCAAATCATAATAAAAGGCAATGTTAAAAATCAAATTATATCTTAAAAGTTAGATCACACTAAAATACATGATCTTTTTGGCATATCCCATATTCTAGTCAAAGCTCAAACTTCATAGTTAGCTTCATGATAGATTCAAGGTCCATTGGGGTATGGTAGGCTAGTAGACTAAGCTAAGATGTCTCATTACACCATTATCTATCTATACCTTCTTACATTCTAATTCCACCTATTTCCTCACATAAGTATCCAATCTTCACATTAGACTGATAACTCTGTAAGGGGTCCTGAGGAGTGATGAATACATTGTGGGAAGGTAGAATTATTTTATTTTTCATGTATGTTAGCCTTCATCGTATAATATTTATACTTCACTACTTATCCCAAGCTTATGTTTTCTAGATGGGGTTCTCAAGGGTCATTGATGTTCAAAACTCCTAGTTTTACCAAATTAATTTCAACGTCTTGTTTCTAATAAAGATCATGATTTCACCATGGTGATTCCTTCTTTTCCCTCCCTCAATTTTTCCCCCTTGACAGAAAGGATTATTCATAACTCTTTCCCATATTCTTTATCTCCTATTCTCCATCTTTTTCAAATATGGTAGCATTTTGAAATTTCTAGCTTTTACATCTTTAGAATAGAAGTTTTACCTTTGATTTGTTGTAATATATTTTCATAGTCACTATCTTATCTATCTAGGATTTCTCCTAGATATGTCTGGGACCTTGAGTCTTCTGTTCACTTTTTGTAGGCCATTCAGTCCCTTTTTCCCTTTCATGTCTTTTATGTTTCACCTTTTTTTAGTCCATGGGATCCTATTTTTATCTTTCCACATATTTTTTTGAGTTTAGTTTGTTACTTATATTACATTGATGTCTTTACTATCATTCAAAATTTATTTGTGTCCTTTTTTTATTTTTATTGTTACTTATCTTACTTTGGATATATTTTTGGGTTTTTCAATCATAAGTAGCTTTGGCATTTTGGCTTACTGATTTTACTTTGTTTTTATTTGCTTCCTTTGATTTTTTAGGTCTAACCTAGCCTTTAAAATATCAACTTGTTAATTTTCTAAGTATTCAAGTCACTTCTGAGAGTATTTTTCATTTTAAGTCCTTTTATTGACCATCCTACATATGTGCACATTAATTTTATCTATTTTTAGCCTCCTATCCTTAGGATTTCTCAAATAGAGTTATTACACCCTCCATGATTGTGATTATGGCATTTGCATGCAATCATTTAGTGGAAAAGTAAGTCAAGGTATGTATATGTTACTTCCAGTTATTCATTTATCAACAGTTCTTTTAGCATTTATTTTTAACTAGGATCTTTGGTGTTGCTATGTTTTTATACCAAATCACCATATGGTATTACACTATTGTGACACATGATGAGCTTCGAGTGAGGTATATGTATATGCCTAATATTTTTAATTTATCACTTTGATAATGCTTTATCTTTCAAGGAATTTTTAGTGCATCAATCTCATTAAGTGCAACCCTTAAAGGGTGCACCAAGAAAGGGGTAAGATCAGTTCATTGTACTTTGTGAGATATTTTTTAATACCATTATGTCATATCATCATTACTATCAATCTAACCTCATATGAGTCTCTTTTCATCTAACCTCTTCGTCTACTTTTCCTCTATATTTTCTAGATTTCATATATCATATTGTATTGACCTAGATAATATAATATGTTTTGTACTCAGTATTCATTGTACTATATCAACCATCTTAATACAATTTTGATTTTTTATTATATCATTTGTATTTTATCAGCCTAGCCTATACCGTGTAGTATCATCCAACATCTTCCAAATGTATCAGCCTAGCCGATACCATTAGCTTAGAGATTAGGGTTAGTTTTGGGTATTGGAGTCATATTTATAGGATTTATATTTCATTATTAAAACATATATTGCATTAATACACTCTGGTTATACTTTCATTTATACCCTAATTATTATTTGCTAGAGTTATAGGTTTAAAAATTTATCTTGTAGGTCTTGTCTTATGGTGTCATTGAAACTTAAAAGGAGGGATCTTTGGAGTTTCTAACTAATAATATATAGGTCTTCGTTCTACCATTTGAGATCTTCAACCTATGACATCTCTTGAAAAGGGCCACTTAAGCCAAATGAGGATATTTAATTGTAAAAATTTCCCCCAAAGGTAAGTATTTCTATCCCTACATGCTTTACTTTACTTATTAGAGATTAAATATTATTAATTACTTTATGATTGTATGTGTGTATATTTTATTAGGCTCTTCCTTACACTGAATAAGTTGGTATAGCTATAAGGTTGCTTAGGATTTATATTTATCACCTTAGGTTTCATATAATCCCATTTTGTTGAACCATTGTGCCTTACCTTATTTACAATCACTTACCCATCACCTACTTTTACATGCATCTTTACAATCACCTGCCCATCACTGAGCCCTAGTGAGATTTATACCCTATATCATGGGCTTAGATTTTATAACCCATTCCTCTTGACATTTGAGTTTATATTACCCTCTCTAAGGTATATGTATATCTTAAGTCCTTACCCAATCATCTAAGTATGTGTAAGTTCTATTGATTGATCTTATTCAATTCATAGTCTAGTGAGAGAAAGAGGAAAGTTGTAGGCCATCCTAGCTCATGCATACAAGTCAATTACTTTATATCAAAAATAAAATATATGATGAAAAAAATTCATTACTTTATTTTTTATTTTCCTAGCTCTTTATTTTCCTTCAAATATTGGCTCTGATACCAAGTAGCTTTGTTCTAAAGAGTATGCTCTTCTCTTTCCCTTCTTGAAGAAGAGGTAAAGGATCTAGAAGGAGAAATAATAGAAGAAATATTCATAAAGAGAGATCTGGGAAGAATGCTGATGGTTTTACCATCACTTTTATGCACAGTGGCTTGACCTTTCATTTTTGGGGAAACATTTTTGAACCAGTTAAGCTTCCAATCAGAAGGGATTTCTACAAACTCTATATGACCCTTTTGCAATTGAATGGTTCTACTGAGTCTGCAGGAATAAGGAAGATTCTCAAGAATTTTTGGGTGATTAGTATTGGTCATACTGTATACAACAAAAATATTAATAGAAGCATATTTGAACTCACCAAACATATCTAGACCAAACAGGGAGGTAAATAAACCCCAACAATCTAAAGACCCAAACTTAACTTCTTTACATCCTCGATCATGGATGGCGACAGAGAGGTTTGGACAAAACTCAAAACAAATAACTTCATCATTCAAATGACCAAGACTTGAGAGCTAGCAAGCATGTTTAAAACTGACTTGGCGTCTGTCACACAAGGCTAAATATATAAAAGGTTTAATATTACCAGGAATCAATGGAGTAATGTGTATTCTGATAAGACCAAAATGGAAAAATTTAACATCTTCATGAGATCAGATGTAATTGATCTCAGGTTCTGGCAATAAAGATAATAAATTTATTTGAAAAGACTTTTTGAGCTTATAACTCAAAGTAAGTTTAATAGATTTGATTCTTGGTTTTACAAAAGACAAATAAGTAGATTTATAAACAAACTTGGACATAAGGAGTTCAGATTTCTTATAGACATGTGAAGCTTTAATAGCTAGAGGTTTGTACAGGCTATTTTCCTTTTTTGTGGGAAATACGACATCCCACTGTGGCTCTATAACTGGTACTAGTATTTCTCTTGGAAGATCTATACTGGTGAATTTATTTTTGATCTAAGAGGAACTAGGCTTGAAAGAGCTCTGAAATTGCAAAGGAGGATGTTGGGGCCTTTGCAAAGTTGGAGGTATCTTTGGCATAGAGGGTTGTCTCCCTCTTATAGATCCTTGTCCTCTGGTTCTTGGTTGAGTGTCTCATTTTGGGACTTCTTGGTGGTGATGAGACCATTCTCCATATAGTAGCTATGAGAAATCATGGTGTTGAGGTCTATACCAAGGTCGCTACATGTTTGTGAGTGGTTGCTCTAAATCATTGGCTAATTATTTAAGAGCATCTGCATCATTGTCATCATCAAAGTCTTATATGGGGAGATCATCTATAATTGGTTCATAGATGTCATCTTGTAGATAAAGATCTTCATCGAGATCGACAATATCCCACCATGCACGCAGTGTCACACATGTCTTCACTTCAAGCGTCACTCTTTTCCTTGTAAGCACTCCTATGCTCCTCCACGGCATTTTCTCAAAAAATGCCACACTCCCCGTCCTCACACCAAGCAACCCATTTGCTATATTTGTTACAAGCCTGGCCATATTGCTCCTCAGTGCCACTGTAAAAACCCAGATGATAATAACTACTATTTCATTGACATTAAAATTTAACAACATAGTAGAACCCTTGATATTAAAATAAATGAAGTAGAAATCTATTGAGGAATATCAAACAAAGGATGCCTTGATTGTGAGAGATTGAAAAGAGGTCCAAATAATCAAATTATAAAGATAAACAAGAATACAACAAAATACAATAATAAATACTAGAAATGGGGTAAAATAGGGCATTTGACGAAAGATTGTAGATATAAAAAGGTTGAAAAGGATAATTTGTTTGATTATTTTTAGTTTATATAAACAAACACCCATAATGAATACTTAGGGGATTTATTTATAACAACATCAATTTTATTGACTTGAGTTCCTCTTTTCATATAAATATAAATAGGTAGTGTTTTTATGAATATAAAAATATTAATGGATGTAATGTCTTCTTGGGAGACAAATCTACTGACAAGATTGTTAGTCAAGGAAGAGTCAAGATGATATTCAAAAATGGAAAGGTTAAAAACCTTCCCAGTGTTTTGCACATTCTAATTTGGATATAGATCTATTTTTTATAAGAAAGATGAATGATGTGGGTTTGAAAGTGATATTTAACAAGGAAAGTTTCAAGATGGACCATGAAGCCATGGTATTATTAAGAAGAGTCTACATTATAACATTGTTACAACTTGAGGCAAAAATTATCAATGATGGGAGTAATAGATTAATTGTTCTTGAGGATAGAATTAGATTGAATTAAAATCATACTCTACCTATAAAATATACAATCTTTGGCATTAAAGGATGGATCCTATTGGAGAAAAAGTCCTTCAAGCACTAAAAACTAAAGGTATAGTTGAAGGTTTTTCTAATGTCCTTTAGATTTTGACTTCTATGAACATTGTGTATATGGGAAGCAAACTCAAGTAAATTTTCCTAATAATGCTACTAGAGTAAATGATATTTTTCATTTAATACATACAAATGTGTTTTGACTTGTGAAATTTTTATCTCTAGGAAATTCATTGTATTTTGTGTCTTTCATAGATGACTACTTGATAAAACCATGGGTTTAGTGTATAAAGCATAAATCTGAATTTTTCAATAAGTTTAAGGAGTTTAAGGCTTTTGTTGAAAACTAGATATAAAAGAAGATTAAGGTCTTGATAAGTGATAATGGTGGATAATATTGTTCAAATGTTTCTAAGCAGTTTTATAAGGACTATGGAATAGAAAGGCAAAATATGACTCCATATACACCACAAAAAAATGGAGTTGTCGAAAGAATGAATATGACTTTAAATGATATATTGAGAATTATGTTAAGTGTTGCAGGCTTAGAAAGGCATTTTTGGGAGAAGCAATTTTGATTTCTTGTTACCTAATCAATATATCTCCCACATCATCCCTAATCGATAAAACTTTGTACGAAATGTGGGCTAGAAATAAACCCTCTCTCAAACATCTTAGGTTTTTTGGTTATGATTCTTATATGTATATTCCAAAATATAAAAGGACTAACCTAGACAAAAAATAAACAAAGTCTATATTTATTGGATATAATACTAGTGTATAAGGATATAAGCTATGTTATCTTTGGAGAGGTTAAGGGGGTTCAAAAATTGGAAGAACAACCAAATGGTGAACATGAATAGTTACATGTTAAACTAGAAGAGAGAGAATATGTGTATGAATTTGAAGTAACTATAAAAGATGAACCATAAAGGGAGTTTCAAGAGGAATATTTAGATGAAGCAAAGAAGAAGGAACAAACAGTTGTGTAACCAAAAACTCTAGTTTTGTTAAGATCATATCAAATGATAAGAATAATAGAAAGGTATAGTCCTCCTAATTTCCATTTTACATTTCTTTTATCAGTTACTACTGAATATCCTAAGACTATAAAGGAGGAACTTTACTAAAATTAATATAAGTGTTGGTAGAAGGCAATGGAGAAAGAAATGGGGTCCTTAGATAAAAACAATACATGGTATTTGGTGAAATTACCTTCAGGTAGAAAACATGTTAGCTAAAAATGAGTATTCAAGAAGAAGTATAATGTAGAAGGAAAAATGGAGAAGTATAAATTTTTCCTAGTAGCAAATGGATTCTCTTAGGCAAAGGGAATTGATTTTGGTAAGTTATTTTCTTTTGTTGCTAAGTTAAATTTAATTAGATTTATTTTAGCTATTATTGTTTTTTTTATCTTGAAATATAACCGATATTTGTAAATATATATTTTTTACATGGAGGACTTGAGGAATAGATGTACATGATTTAGCTAGATAATTTTAAGGTAAAGGGAAAGAGGATTTGGTATGTAAGTTGAAAAATTCTATGTACAGCTAGATGCAGAATCCAAATTTTGATAACTATGTGTTGGAACTTGGGATTGAATGAAACAAATTTGATCCCTATGTGTATTTTAAACATGAATCTAGTTTTCTTTATCATACTTTTGTATATAGATGACATGTTATTAATTTTTAATGATAAGAAAATGATCAGTTAAGTCTCGGTTATCATCTAAATTTGATATGAAGGATTTGTCCTACAAAATTTATTTTGGTTATGAAAATTAAAAATAGATTGTGTAAATATAAAATTATGGTTATGTCAAATAAATATACCAAAATGATTCTACAAAGGTTAAAGATGTAGAAAAGTAAACATGTGAGTACGCATTTTCTAATTGGTCAAAAACTATAAGTTGAATATCATCCCAAGATAGAAAAAGAAATTGAGGACATGTCTCAAGTCTCATATGCTATTATTGATGGAAGTTTGATGTATGTAATGGTTTATATAGGCATAATGTTAGAAAGTAACATTAGACTATGGTGAAGAGGATCTTAAATTATTTACGTGGGAGATCTAACTATGCTTTATGTTATCAAGGTAATCCTAGTGAAATAAAAACATTGAGATTACATGACTTTTTGTATTTTGATTGGGCTAGAGATCTTAACTATCATATGTCTACCAGTGCATATATGTTCAACTTGTTCAATGGATTTTTAAGTTGCATGATCAAGTAGAAATAAAGTGTTGTTGTATCCACCATAGAATCTGAGTACCTAGCTTCTACTCATGCAATCATGGAAGCAATTTGGCTTAAAATATTGTGTTCCACTATTGGGTTCATTAAAAAATGTTGTAAGGATAGATCGTGATAATAAAAATGCAATTTTTATGGAAAAGAGTCATTAGTATCACTCACGAATGGAATACATTGATGTTAAATATCATTTTTTTCTATAAATGGTGAAAGAGACAAAGATACTTCTATAAAAGGTGGAAACAGATAAGAATGTTGATGATTTACTTATGAAGGTTGTGAGTACTAAGAATTTTTCTTAGTGTAGAAGATCAATGGGCATGGTTGCCCTTAGTTATTGAAATTATGCACCTGTTAACATCTATGAAAAGCATTCAATAAGTGGGAGAATATTACATTTTTGTATACACTTTGCATGTATTATATATCCAAGAAAGAAAATTGGAGTTCAAGGCATCACCCTGACTAGGGTATTTGATGGGCCAATAACCCCCCAATCGGGGGTTGGGGGCATGAATTCCATAATAATAGGTATAGTATAGCCATGCACAACAAATGGAACTTTTTTGAAAAACTTCATGTTTGGTGATCTCGTAGGTATTTTTACCTATAGTAAAAATATGGGTGGTGTTATGACCCATGACTTTATGGGAAACCTTTATGGGTCATATTTTTGGCCCATGGTTTTGGTACCCATGGTATTGGAAGACTACTTAATTGGTTATCTATTGATGTGCCTATATATACTCACACATGTAGTACTAGGCTAAATCAAAATTGATAATTACATTATTATATTTCAATACGGTTAAGTTAATATAATCATAAATGAGGTTGTTGTGTTGGGTTTTTTCATGTAAGGGTTTCCCAAATGATATCTTATGTATTATGTAATATTGTGTGTGTGCAATTTTTATTGCTCAATTTTAGCATAAAAATTATGTTGGTGTTGTTTCTCTTGTATTGGTTTATCAGTCTTTTTCTCTTCATGTTTGAGGTTTTTACCTCTATCATACCCATTCTACATTTATACAAGTATTAAATTTTGGCAACCAGAACTCATGCATGTCATCAAGTAAAATGTGTGTGTGATTTATCCATCCCCAATCCCTATGAGACACATGATAGGAAATAGAATTATATGCTTTTTCATTGATGCAAACTCTTTTTTTTGGTACAAGTTTGTAGTATTGTCGAAAAATGGGAATCAATATATGTGATATCTAAATGTGTTCCTTATAGTGGTGAAATATGTGATTAATATGCAATGTATGATGCATGATCATATCTTGTAAAAGGCATAGTTTTTGAATTGAAAATTAATTTGAGCCCCTTTTTTTAACACAAATATATTTGAGAGTTTAGTGCAACTATAACACATTTTCAAGCCCGAACATGACATATAAAGGCCAAAAAATACATTTTTATTTTTATTTTTAATTTCATAAAATTTTACGAGTTAGATTTTTTTTTGTATCTAGGCCTTGTAATTATAGTTATATGTCACCCCCATGCCTTTAAATATGTAATAACATATAGCACATGCTGTTTACCCATCTGAGATTAATTATAAAAATAATAAAAATAAAAAGTTTGGTTAACTATATGACTAGTCATTCTTCAAATAACATGTTAGTACTACTTTAAAACTATATAATTTATTTGTTTATTTTCATGAATGAATCCATTATGTGTCATTTGAAATAATAATGGAAAATAGTGTTGTCTTTTGATGTTCTATGGTTATTAGCTATAAAAACTATATCCATGTTTTAGAATTTTTTGGGCACTTGGCCCCATCAATGTGTTAAATGTATTAGGGTATATGTGTATATATAGGCTCCTTTGAATTCAATTTATGCCATATTTTCACATAATGAAATAATAAGAAAGTAAGAAAGATGACAATTAAGGCATACAAAAACATGGAAAGCTAGAGGAAAGGACCCACAATCGATATGACTAGAACCATACTATATGACAGTGGTTAGGCCACTACTATAATGCTTTGATTATGTTCAAGGTGAGTTAGTGCTCAATAAACAAGGATAAATTATTTTATAGGAGTGTAATGACTATCCTGAGATTAAAAAATGACAAATATGAAGGTGTTCTTAAGTAAATTATGATAATGAAAGGCTAAGTGGGGTCCAATGTGAAGTAAAAGTGTGTCAATAAGAGCATAATGTGTACTAATGATCCAAATTTTTGAAATCATGATAAAACCATTACAACTATAGTCACATGTTTTGATGTGTGTGTGCATATACATCAAAGTGAAAAAGGGTGGATATATTTTTTTGGGTCACCTCACTACTATAAGTTATGCTCAAAGTTATTTCTTAATATAAAAGTGATCTAAAATTCAAAATGAGGAGAGAGATTACCTTCTATCAGAGTCCAACTCCAGTAACCTACAAAACAAAAAACCTTGTCTTTTCACTATCTGCATGAATGTCTTAACTACTAATGAGGATTTGTGGATGCTATGATGTCAACATCTTGAATGTACCTATAATAAAATGTGAATGCATACAAGTATATAAATATATTGATAAATTAATAATAATTTAACCAAATAAAAATATTAAAAATGATAAAAATGAATGAATACACCAGGTGGTATGTGAACCATGCTTCCAACTATGATTTTTTTAAATTATCATGGCCTCAATTTTATAAATCATGTGGAAAAAACTATAAATAGTGGATCTTACTGACCCTATCAAGTGATAAAATCTACTTCTCGGCTAAAGAAAAAAACATTTCAAACTTGATCCATAAGGATCTAGAAAATAATTTGCTCATCAAAAAATAGATAGTAGACCTGATTTTAATCATCATTCAAAAGAGTTCTTGTATTGGTGGTTAAATTATCGATTCATGTAAGTAGTGGCTACATAACTATCAATTCTTATAGGAAATGGTTTCATAACCTCTAGTCTACTTTAATTGGTGGTTTTACTCATGGCAATCAAAAAGGTCTTTTATAAAATACAAATTTTGTCTCTTCATATTCTTAGAAATTTGAGGAGCCTTTAGTGCACAAAATGACATCTCCAAAGGTTATAATAATGATGAAATAGATGTAAGAAAGCATCAATGAACAAATTAAGTGTCTAGATGTTTGTAAGAAGAATTGGAGTAAGGAAACATTTAGGAAACCTTTATGAGTAGGATAATTGTGTGTTGTACTTGTTTTATATCTCATTGGAATCCATTATTGACCAATATAAGGTAAGAAGTAAATTTATTTCCTCTTCAAACTAGTTTTTCCTACATCTTGTAGGGTTTTCTAGGTTAAAAGTATTTTTGTCATTTGTCTCCATTGGTTTGAATTTTTTTTAGGTGTTTTTACATTTATATTCAATTCTTGGCATTGTTAGCTTCCAACATAAAGAATACACACTAACTCTAGATCATTATATGAATAATTTTTCATTTTTAAGTAATTTTATAGTAGAATAAGAATTTGTGGTTTTGTGAACTCTAATCATTTAGTAGTTTGAGATTCTATAGATCATTTTGGTATCAAAGTAGATTAATATTTGAGTTATTATCAAAAAAATTGACTAATTTTTATGACAGTGGCAAGATCTTAATAAGGATAATTATTACCTTGTGATTCAGAGATATCTACAAGAAATCAGAATTAACAAGTGTGATAAATGGCTCATGAATGCAAAGAAAGTCTTACTAATAGATTAAAATTTGAACATTCTCCTTCCAAGTTTTAAACAAAATTTGAAATTAAATCCTTTGAAAGACAAGTAGATGTTGAAATTATAGATCAAATATTGAAACAAATGGAGTTATATTGCAGTGTACATAAAGTAACTAAGGCAAAAAGGGTTACCTTTGCACATCTCAAGATGGAAGGTCATGTTAAATTTTGGTGGGAAACCTATATACTAACTTTATAATGGAAGAATCATCAAGTTGTTGATAAGTAAATTTTAAAAATTTATTGTATAATAAATTTTACCCAATTTGGGCATATAACTGATCAAAATCCTAAATGGAAATATTACATGGAATGGCAAGGTGAAAGTGTGCAAGGTTATACCACAAATTTTTATATACAAGCCATGCTCATAGGCTTGGACTTAGAAGATGAAAATAACTTGACTAAATACTTGGGTGGTACTTGGGTGGTATCCATATTCTATCTAGGAGTAAATTCATCTCAATTAAGCCTTAATACCTTGATGAATTAAACTTTCAATATTACCACATCAATGAAGAAAATAAACATTGAGAAGTTGAATCCTCAAAGTAAAACTAGTCCTTGAATCCAGTCAATAAAGAGAAAAACCAACCTTACAAAACATTTAATAAAGATAAAATGAAAGTCAAGAGGAATGCCATAACTTTGCATAGTTACAGGTACTAAGAACCATTATAGTCATTGTGTTATAGATAGTCATATTGACTCTAAGTATTGAAAGTTGCATCTAGAATTGCATGCAAATAATCATGTCAAGGATGAATCTAAGAAGTCCATGGAGTCTTTGAGTAAATCAAAGGTAGATATAAAGGATAATTTTTATGTAGATGAAAATTTTGGTAGCACTACAACCAACATAAATAGAAAGGATCAAGAAGAGGTGAGTAAGTTATTCCAAATAAAATTTGAGATCAAGAATACAAAGTTAAATGTACTTGTTGATATTGGATCTCAATCTAATTTGATTTTAGATGAGTTAGATAAGAAGTTTAGTTTATAATTAAATGATCATCCACATACATATCCTTTGGGATGGGTGAAAAAGGGGGTTGAACTTCAGGTTAAAAAAAGATAAAAATTCAAATTAGGGATTAATCCATAATATTTTGATGACATAAAAGCAGAAATAATTTCTCTTACTGCATTTGATGTGGTGTTTGTAAGTCCTTAATTGTATCTCAGGCATGCAATATTCATGGGTATAATAAACAAGTACTGATGGGTCAAGGATGGAATAAGTTATAGCATCAAGGCACATTAAAGTAAGCACAAGGTTACAAAGTTAAGTGTAAACCTAGAAGATAGACTAATTCAAGTAAATAATCAATTTTATTTACTTATTTTAAAAGATAAAAAAGAATATAGGATTGAAATATCTTAAATTGATGGTGCTAATAAGGGATTAAAAGTATTATTTGAATGTTGAGATATTTTCATTAATGTCAAAGGGTTTGTTATTTAGTAAAAATATGGTCATTGATGTCAAGGAATTTCTACTAATAAGAGTCTATAGTTTTTGCAAAGTCCATAGCTACTAATTGAGTCTGTATCTTGCCATTAAAGTTGTTTTTGGTGAAGTAGGAAATTGGAAAAGAGTCTATAGCTATTGACTGAGTCCATAGTTTTTGCATCATATGGAGACACAAAAATAGACTAAAGATTTAATTCAGACTAAAGACCATTGAATAAGTTGTTTTGTGTGAAGGAAGGTGATCTGAGGATTATGGAAAATAAGATAGTATTAACTAAATTTCATAAATAAGGTTGATCAAACTATTTATTTGATTCAAAGATAAGTATGTTTGTTCCATCAAAAATTCATTTCACTCAGGCTGACTTATGTGAGTGAAATTTTATATAAGTTAATCTAAATTAAGTTTTCAAAAGATAAAAAATCATTATATAGCCAACTATAGAGTTTTTTAGAGAGTTTTTAATGATGTTATAGTGATGTCATGGATATTTCCAAGTGAGTGGATGAAGTGCCTTGATAGTCTATGTGATAATGACAAAGTGTGCAATGTGTTTATCCTAGTATGCTTGAAAGATGCTTGGTTGATCTTTAGTTTTGGCATGGTTTGAGATGTTTAGGGATTATTATAAAGTATTGAACATGTGAAATTGGTCCTATTAGTGGTTAATAATGATTGAAAAACTTGTGTGCATGAGTGTAATTCACCCAGCTCATCATTGTTCTCATCTAGACATTTTGGGTCTAATGGTTGTAAATTTGAGTAGGCAATTTGATGATGTCACCATTGCCACATGTGGATGAGTCAAGGAGAGTTGATCATATGGTTGTGATCACATTTATGCCTATATATTATGTACTAAATTTTATATCATGCACCAAATTTCATTAAAATATATGCAAGTGCAAATTTAGGCTCTCAAGTATTTTGATAGTGTTTTCCCATACTTAGCCAAATTTACATGAGGCAAGAAAGATGCGAGTAATCATTTTGATGTTGGAATATCTTACACATGTGGATGTTTCAAGAGAAGGTGATCATGTGAGTTTATTCACTTTTGTTCCTAGTTTATTTATGCTAAATTTTAGCTCAACCGCCAAAGTGCATCAAAAGACGTGCATATGCAAAGTTGGCCTTCTAAGTAGTTCTTGACATTGTTGTCTCAATGACAAAAAAATATAAGAGAGAAGATAAATAGAGTTATATCTTGCACATTCAAAGGTTTTAAGAGTATTTTGACATATGGTTGGATTATCTTATGTGAGGATATCATATGGTCCAAATTTGAGAACATGCGAGTAAGTGAGGTAAAATATATGACTGTGCAAAGTTAGCCTTCTAGGCAGATTACAATAGTTCCCATACTTAGTCATTTTTGCACAAGGTAAAGTTCAAGAAACATCAATGGATCACATTACTCCAATAAATTATTTAGAGATCATTTCAAAAAATTCCCAAATCAGACTAATACCTATACCATCACATAAAACTCATCAAGAGCTTTCCAATGGTATGCAGAACTCTAAAAATAGAGCTCATATGCTCCTTATGCAACCAATCCAAGTTTCACTCAAAGTAAGTTAATAGGTTGTCAACACTAGTCAAACCAAAAAAATTGATGATCTTGAAATGTTTATGAATCAGTTCCATGTTATATAGATCGTTGAGAACTTTTTGACACATTTTATGGTTTGAAAAATAGAGTTTGTATGTGCAAGTTATGACCAGTTAAAGTTATGGTCAAACTCTATGATGTTGCCATAAATTGATGTGGCAATAGAGTTACGTAGCAAATTAAAATCCATTTTAATATGGTTAAAACATAAACCATCATATATTGGGGAATAATTATCACCCCATATTTTTAAATACATGGGATATTATTAAAATTACCTTACTAAAATGTAAAGGGATAATATAAATTCCATAAAAAATGGTGAAATGGGATATTATCCAATCCCATCAAAAAAGGTGGGTATAATGAATAATCCCACTATTTATGCACCTCTAACAAGTATATAAAGGAATGAAGGGCTATTTGGAAATTATTGCAATTGGAATTGGAATTGGAATTCATTCCAAGGTTTCAAAGTTCTCATGGCAGAGCTAAGGAGATGAGAGCCAAAGAGTTGAAAAGCTAAGAGCCAAATAGTTGAAAAGTTGATAGCTGAGAGCCAGATTAAGAGATGAATCCAACCATATGATAAGAGACCTAATTTGAGTTCATTTGAGCCACTTTTTAAAGTCTTGAACTAAGACTTTTGGTAGAGAACTTCAGGAATACAAGATTGCTTTCATGACAGGAAGGTGGAAGGTCCATCTATGAGTTCTGAGATTCTTCAAAGGTCCATAACATCTGAATTCATTATTATTTTTTAAGGGTTGCTTTGTACTTGTAGACATTTAATAATGAATTAGTTCAGCTAATTTGTGAACTTAGAGATGTAGGCATTGTCAAACTCTGTAATCAACTCTTGTGCAATGTGGTTGGTATTCTTGCATTGCTTTTCTTTAAGTTGATTATTGTATGGATTAATTTTGGTATATTTAATAAATTTCTTACAAATATCCAAGGTAAACTTTTTGCATAAAAATTATTACTAGTTTATAAATTAGTTTGGTATCAAAGAAAGTCAAGATTGGGCCTTTGGGACCAGATTTGTAATGAATATGCATGGTAGTGGTTCCAACAGAGGAATGTAGATAGAGGAAAGGCTCTTACTATTCCAAGTACCAGTTAACATTTAGAATCCCTAGTTTGATATAAAACACCATCTAAACCTTTATACATTTTCTTATGATCTATGAGATCCTCTAGGCAGAGTGTTCTAGTTGTTTCATGGGGATGTTTCATTAGAATTGTGTTCAATGGGGACATCTAAATGGGCTATGTGACCATTGATGTTTTACATTGATTGGGATTGCCAATTTTTGCCACTGTCATATGCCAAAATAGTTGGCATGAAAAATAACATTGTCTAAGGTATGACAACATGTTATTACACCTTGCAATTTGAATTTGGGAGACAATTCTCAGATATGGTGATTTTCGATATCATCCCATTGGAGATGAATGAGCTGGTTCTAGTAAATTTGTATCTCTTCACTTGGTAAACATATTTCATAAATGATATCATAGATTTTTGCCTAGATCACACTTGGATCATGCAGTTCAAGACAGTGCAGGTCTCTAGACCTAGTTATGATGATTCTAGTCAGACATCGAACTCATATGTACCAGGTGACCATCAAAAACTTGAAGGTGAGCCATATGATGATCCATAAGGTGACTACTGAAGGAGCCAGGCCCAAACCAAGATTTAATGGATGGTAAGGAATCTTAGGTGGTAGTTAAAGGCTTTCAAGCATTTTGGTTTATCCATTTGTATATGCTCATAGAATTAGCAAAAATAATCTGTTAGTTAGGATGTATGAATAAGACCCATACATGCAGTATTGTGACATACACCATACACAATTTTTTTAAAGACCCAAAAAGCACTATTTGTAGCTGTACATACATGCACTATAAAAATTATAGATATTTTTATTGTGGAGTCACCTATAGGGAATACTTGAGTGACAGGTTTATCATACTCAAGTTATCTTCTCACATTTTGGTAGACATTTCCCATTAATAATGGTATATGCAGATTAGGGTATGCTATATTTTTATTTTTGTCAAGTGTTATTCTGCATAGAATAGTTTAACAGACCCAAGAAGCACTCGGTCCACACATGTACTTTTGTGTAGAGGTTGTTGAGGCTATGCAGTAGAAGAGGATGTTAATGGATGTGTTATTATCCATGCGTACTTTTCTGTAGAGGTTGTTGCAATAGTGTAGTAGAAGAGGACATGGATACACATACAAAATCTTAGATCTATGTATAGGCTCATTATAGCCATGAAACAGAGGAGATTTAGGATCTCAGTTATATGTAGAGGCCCTTAGATGGATATGAAGCAAAGGAGAACATGGATGTATGTGCAGAATCTTAGATCTGTGTAGAGGCTCATTGAGGCCATGTAATAGAAAAGATTTAGGATCTTAGTTATGTGTAGAGGCTCATTATAGCCATTCAATAGAGGAGATCACCAAAATTCTATGTAGAGGATCATTACAGTCATGCAATAAAAGAGATCACTATACTTTTGTGTAGAGGCTCATCATAGCTGTGCAACAGAGATCACTAGACTTCTATGTAGAGGCTTATTACAATTGTGCAACAGAATAGATCACTAAACTTATGTGTACAGGCTCATTATAGTCATGTAATAGAAGAGATCACTAAACTTTTGTGTAGAAGCTCATTGCAGTTGTGTAGCAGAGGAGATATCTAGACTTTTATGTATAGGCTCATTAAATTTGTGCAGTAGAAAAGATCACCAAGTTTATCTATGTAGAGCCTCTTACAAAGTCATGCAGCAGAGGAAGTCATCACATTTTGAACCCTAAATCTATGTACAGGCTATTGATGGCCATGCAATAGTAAATTAATTGTGTAATATGTGATCAGTTAGTTTTTCCAAGCATTATAGGCATAGTTGTGGAACCTGAGTAGACCGATAAGACCCATTAGAGTATCTTTAAAATTGATAGGCATTTCAGTGGATACTAGCTTTTGGTGGATTAAAAGCCTTCTCAATGGGGAGGTATGATCTAAAGATAATTTTATAAAAGTTTCCAAATTAGACTAAGACTTGTAGCATCACATAATACTTGTCAAGAGCTTTCTAACGGTATGTAGAGCTCATATGCGCCTTGTGCACCCAGTCCAAGTTCTAGTTAAAGTAGGTCAATAGGTGATCAACATTGGTAAAAGTAGAAAATGGATGATATTGAAATTTTTATGAACTAATTATATGGTGTCGATATCATTGAGAGATTTCTAACACATTTTATGGTTTAAAAAATGGAGTCCATATGTGCAAGTTATGATCAGTCAAAGTTATGGTCAAACTCGATGATGTGGCAATAAAGTTATATGGAAAATGAAAAGCCATTTTAATATGGTTAAAACATAAACCATCATATATTGGGGAATAATTATCACCCCATATTTTTAAATACATTGGATATTATTAAAATTCCCATATTAAAATGTAAAGGGATAATATAAATCCCATAAAAAATGGTGAAATGGGATATTATCCAATCCCATCAAAAAAGGTGGGGATAATGAATAATCCCACTATTTGTGTACCTACAACAATTATATAAAGGGGTGAGGGGTTATTTTTAAATCATTGAAATTTTAATTCATTTCAAAGTTTCAAAGCTCTCATGGCAGAGTCGAAGAGCCGAGAGTTAAAGAGTCGAAGAGTCGAGAGCCAAGAGCTAGAGAAAGAGAAGAATCTAAATGTATGCTGAGAGACCTAATTTGAGTTTGTTTAAGCCACTTTTTAAAGTCTTGAAGTAAGACTTTTGGTGAAGAACTTAAAGAATGTAAGATTGATTTCATGACAGGAAGGTGGAAGTCCATATGTGAGTTCCAAGATTCTTCAAAGGTCCATAACACGTGAATTCATTATTGTTATATAAGGGTTGCCTTGTACTTGCATATATTTAATAATAAATTTGTTTAGCTAATTTTTGAACTCAGAGACATAGGCATTACCAAAACCTATAATCAACTCTTGTGCAATGTGGTTGGTATTCTTGCATTGCTTTGCTTTAAGTTGATTATTTTGTGGATTAATTTTGGTATATTTAATAAATTGCCTACAAGGATCCAAGGTAAATTTTTTGCATGAAAATTAGTGAAAATTTATGTATTAATAAGTTAGGAAGTAGTGAGATGGTTTCAAGTGTTCAATGTTTAATTATGACTAGAGATAAATATCGATCTTCTTCCAAGGATCAATTGTGAGCGGTGATCATACAGATAGAGATCAACGGTGTACTTTAAAGTCAAGAGGTCAAAGTGACAGTTGTCTAGAATTAATAAAGAGAGGAAAATCTCAAAGAAGATTGACAATGCATGTTTAATCTGAGTAGTGAGGATGCGAGATGCGAGCATGATGTTAGAGGTATAATGGTTACTGTTTGCATTCGTTTATTTGAATTCGCAAAGGAAAAACTAATACTCTGTATTTTAGCTATAACTTTTTTTTTAGGATAATTTTTTTCATGGTGTAAAATTGAACTTGTAAAGGAATCTAAGGCCCATATATAAATATAATTTTAAATATCTAAAAATGTGTGAAGATAAAGATATTGAACTTTAAAGTTAATTATGTGTTTGACTATGTATTGTAAGTGACTTGAGAAGGATATTTGAGCTCGTTATGATAGTATTTCTCTATCTCATGTTGACTTAGCTATTTGGGAGTGTTTTAGACTCTATGAAGACCATCTATGTGTATTATCAAAGTTTTACCATTCATATATATTATGAACAAAGCTTAAGAAATTGACTGTGTATTCATTCATGATGTTCATATGCACCAGGTCAGTGTTTGAGTTGTTTGAGCATATGTAGGAGTGATAAAATTTGATTGTGATCATTTGAGTATGTTTAAGGGGACATATAGAGTGGACCTAAGTAATTTAAAGTGGTTATGTGTTCTTATTTTGTTCAATTAAGTGCTAAATGGGTGAATAGGTCTCCATGATACCTATAAGAGCTACAAGGGCCTAATTAAAAGGTGTAGCTACTTAAGGGTGACCCATAGATGTTATGGCTGACCTATGAAGATTATATTGAGATATGTCTTCATATGATAGATTTTTTAAGGGTTAATTCATGTCTAATGGCTGACCAAGATGTTGATAATCATGATTGATCTATAAATATTGATATCAAAGACGGTGATTTCTAGACTGGTGAGAGATGTGTGGAAGACTTGTATGAGAAATGTGTGTGAAAGTTATGGAGTGAAGGAGAGGTCAAGTACCCAATAGATGAGCTAAGAGGTAGCATATATTGAGGACTATGTGTATGACTTTTGGGTCATGTTACTGATTTCATAATAGTGTTCTTACAGGTTGAGGATGAGCAAAAGGTCTAGGGTGATCCAAAAGGTGGCTTTGAATGCATTAATTGTGCAGAGTTGAAGAGAGATAATACACTTTTGTCTCCAATAGATTGGTAAGAAATAAATGTTTAAGAGAAGTGTTGTTATTAGGTGTTGTTGTGGTATCTCACCATTTAGGGTGTTGTAGCCTCCTTGTAAGGTGAAACTTGTTAAAGGTCTAGTTGTTGTGGTAGCTCTGCTAGACAGGTGTGGTAGCACGTTATGAGATTTTAGTCACACTAAATAAGGAATTTTAGTTCCTTGATCAGTTGTATGTAGTATGAATTGGTTCCTTTTATTATAGGATAGTAGTCCAATTGTAGGTTCTAATGGGTTTTCTCCCCCAAGAGGGTTTCTCACATATATCATGTGTTATGTGATTGATCTTGCATTATCTCTCTTGCTCATTTATATGAATGATGTATATGCTTCATGAATGCTTATGGTAATTGATTAAGAATTGAAAATTATTAAAATTGAAGTTGGATTATTTGGTTTCACTAATTTACCCCCCCTCTCAGTGATTGTACCTCTAATAATTGGTATTAGAGCAGGTCCTTTGGTAAGGCTTGACAACTTTAAGGTGATCCAAGGTACAATATGAGTAGTAATCAAGGAGGTTTCTCTACTAATAAAGCACCAATGTTCAATGGATCCAATTATTATTTTTGGAGTGTAAGGATGAGGACATAGATTATGTCCCTAGGGTTTGATGTATGACAATCTATTGTGGATGTTTATGTTGCTCCTAATACTCCTCCATCTAGTGTTGTAGACAAGAAGTTGTTTGAGAATAATTCTAAGGTAATGAATGCCATCACTTGTGGGCTTACAAAGACTATGTTCACTAAAGTGATCTATTGCAAATATTCTAAAGAGATATGGGAAAAAATTTAGATCATTTATGAAAGAGATTCAAAGGTAAATATTTCTAAGTTGTAGACTCATAGATGGAAATTTAAAAGTCTCAAAACGAAGGAAGAAGATTTTGTGGCATCCTTTATGTAGAGAGTTGATGAGATTGTGAAGATCATCATAGTTCTTGGAGATAATCTTGAAGAGGCTATTGTAGTCCAAAATGTATTAAGGTATATATCCCTCAAGTTTACCAAAAAGTATTTGCTATAGAAGAAAGTCATGATCTTACTCAGTTGAAGATGGATCAATTACATGACACCCTTATTCCTTATTAGATGAGAGTAAATGATGATATACCACCATAAGAAGGAAGCATCATTCAAGATAGAGATGAATCCTAAGAAGAAGTTCCAAGGTAATAAACCCAAAGAGGATGACACATCTGACATTGATTTGGATGAACTAATTGCTTTGATTACTAGGAAATTGAACTCAGGCTCAAGGAAGTATAAGGGTAAAATACCCTTCAAATGTTTCAACTTTGGAAAGATAGGAAATTTTGCTCATAAGTTCCTTCATAAACATGAGAATAATATTGATGAAGAGCATGGTGAAAGCCAAGATGAAGATAAGAAGACTTACAAGAAGAAAGGACTCATAAAGTATAACAACAACAAGAAGTCCTTCAAAAATAGGAAGAGTCTCTATACCAAATAAGATTGTAGATCATCATATGAGAGTGAAGATAGTGACTCAGAATATGATCATGAAGATGATGGTCCTATTGAAGATGAAGCTCTATTCATGGCTAAAGAAGGAAGTTGCTCACATCAGGCGTCTACTTGGAGTGCTTTAGATGATGATGAAGATGAGGTGGACTATTAGACTATATTGATGAATGCTCTTGAAGAGCTAAATATTGAGAATAAGATCAATAAGAATATTAAATATAACCTAAAGGACTTTGAGAAGTAATTTAGTGTGTTTTAGGCAAGATTGGTTGAAGACTTTAGGGATTATGAAGGAGCTATCATATTTCTTAATTCTAAGTTGGAATATATGTCTGAAATTCAAAGAGCCAAAGAAGATGAATGTTCAAGATATGTTTATGAAAATGATTCTTTGAAATCTAAGTTAGAGAAGACATCTAGTAAGGTAAATACATTTATGAGATTTGAAAAGATCTCAAGTTATCTAGACAATATTTTGAATGATCAAAAGCATGCAAGTGATAGAACTAGTCTTGGATATAAAGAAGAACCAAAGAATGTAACTCAAGATAAGATGAAGATTAATGTGAACATGGACAATCATACTTTGAAGATAAATCATTAGATAAGGAATGAAGATGTTGGCATAATGAAGACAAATCATATCAGATAGTGAAATGCCATGAGGTATGCAAGTTTCAATGGTTACCATTTCACATGTAATCAATTGGGGCATAAAGCTAGAGATTGCAAGAGACCTGTTAGAAATGAGTTTACATGTAACTATGATGAGGGTCATAAGTAAAAAGGTGTGAAAAAAGTTAAGTGATTTAGTTTTCATAAAAAAGGACATATTGTAAAATTTCATCCAAATAAAGTAAGGTAAGATATGTTTCTTGTAAAGGTATAGTGTGCTTCAAGTGTCAAAAGAGAGGTCACATTACTAGATTCTGTAAACAAAGGATATCAAATAAAAGTGAGTTTAATCAAGATCCTAAAATACAAGGAAGAAGGAAATTTAACTCATGGAAGCCAAAGGTGGTAAGTATGAGTCATGATGAGACTGCAGGTCCAAGTAATCCGTTTGCTACAATGGAGAATACTACAAAAGTTAAAGAGTGCCAAGGGGTCTCATTGTCTGCTCATGTTGAAAATGAAGAGACCAAGCTCAAGGATAAGACAAAGATATTGGTTGAGGCTAGTTCTGAGGTGTGTATGGATCTAATTGAACATCCTATTTTTGTTGATCATGTATCATGCAAAGAACATCTATTATTAGTGTCTAGTGATGAGGTTCCAAATCGCAAGGTGGATTCCTTAGATGAAAAGGTATGTCATGAATCTTTTTTGTATCTATGTATTGTAAATTAAATGTTAAAAGAGAAGGAGAATGTTATGGTATTTTATCATGTTTCTTATCTTAATCCTAAGAAGAAGAATAAGAGCTACAATTAGCAGATGACCAAGGAGGAGAAGGAATATGAGGAGTTATGGACAACTCCTGGTTTCACATTATTCTAGGACATTATGAAATAGGGTGTTTGTACCTATGCTTCTTAGGAGACATCCTTTCTTGTGGATAAACATTTTTTTGTGTTCAATGTGATAATGAAAATCAAATAAGGTTTTTGGTTAAGAAGGAGCAACAAGAGCATGAGCTTGTTCCAGAGATTTGTGAAGGAGCTATAATGCAGGGCAGAATGAGTGTTTCTAGGTGGCCTAATGAGTTTAATTCAATATCAAGTAGATTTTGGTGCTCAAAAAGGTTTGTGCACTTATTTTTGATATGTTCCAAGTAGTTTTGTATCTTGTTGATCATTTTTGTGCTAATTGAATATTTTTGAGTGCTCTCAATTTTTTCATTTTTGGCTTAAGGTCAACCAGGCCTAAAATGGATTATAGGAAGCCATTGTTATCAAAGGTATGGATTATCAATTTTATGGTCTAGAAGTGTGTAATGGTTGTCTCCAGGTGTAAAATAAGTTTTAGAGGTGGACGTTGACTAGAAATAGGTTTGTTGACTCTATTTGTTTTGAGATTTTAGGGTTTTGGGCTCTACTATAAAAGTGGTTTACCTGATGATTTGAGGTCTTAGTCTTATTAATAATTTGAATGGTCCAAATGGGTTTTAAAATAAATATTCATATAGATTTTAAAGTTTGTGGTTCTCAAGTTATTCAAGTTTTTGTCAATATGAAGGCCTAATTGGCTAGTATGTTTGTGAAGGAAGTATGTTTCATAAGTTGAGATAGGTAATTAAATTGGTGTGCTTGAGGGGGAATATTATAATGCACTAGATATGAATTTTCAAGTCTTGAAATTTCATCTACTAAAATTTTTGGGCTCTGCAAGTTCTATGTAGGGTTACAAGAAGACTAGATAGGCCTAGTTTGAAGAAGAGTGTTTTTTGATTAGTTTATCCAAAAGAGAAAGGTATGTTTGTTTCAAATAGATTTATTAGATTGGTTGAGATCATTTTTCCTATTTGGTGAGTGGAATTAAGTTATGTTGGTGGTCCTTATGGTAGCTTGAAGAGAGAAGGCTAATAAGCATATGTGGTGGTTCTTCATAGTGTATGGAGATCTGAAGATGATCATGTGATGAAATGGCTCAAAAATCTTTGGGGGAGTCCCTCTCATATTTTTATTGGTAAGTTCCATTAGATTTAATTGGTTTTGTGTGTTCTTCATTGGTTTTAGTGCTTGGTTGAAGTTGGCATGGAGCAAGAGGAAGTTGTCAAGGTAGGAAGAGGTAAGGTCAAGGTAAGGGGGAGTTTGTATCATCTTTATAAGGTGGTCCTCTCATGCTGAAAAAAATTTAGGCCCTCAGGATCAGCTGGTGCCCACTTTTTCATTGTATCAAACGGGGAGAAAGCCCCTCTTATGAGTGTGCTTGAAGAGAAAAAAGAAATGTAAGTTGTATTTTGCTATATGATAGTTGTTGACATCAATGATAAAGGGGGAGATTGTTGGAGATTTTTCAATGATGTTATAGTTATGTCATGTAGGTGTCCAAGTGAGTGGATTAAGTTTCTTGATAGCCTATGTGACAATGACAAAGTGTGCAATGTGTTAGTCCTAGTATGCTTGAAAGATGCTTGGTTGATCTTCAGTTTTTGCATGGTTTGAGATGTTTAGGGATGATTTTGAAGTATTGAGAATATCTAAGGGGTCATATAATTGGTTAAGGATGATTTGAGAGCTTGTGTTCATGAGTGTAATTTACCTAGTTCATCATTGTTGTCATCTAGAAATTTTGGGTCTAATGGCAGTAAATCTGAGTAAGTAGTTTGATGATTTCACCATTGCCATATGTGGATGAGTAAAGGGGAGTTGATCAGATGGTTGTGATCAAATTTGTGCCTATATAAATTATGCACTAAATTTCATATCATTCATAGAAGCATTTCAAAATATATGCAAGTGCAAAGTTGGGCTCTTAGGTATTTTAACAGTGTTTTCCCATACTTATCCAAATTTGCATGAGGCAAGAAAGAGCCAAGTAATAATTTTGATGGTGGCATATCTCTCATGTGTGAAAAAATTATGAGAATTTGATCATATGGGTTTGTTAATTTGTGTGCCTAGTTTATTTTCACTAAATTTTAGGTCAAGCGCGTCAAAAGATATGCATGTGCAAAGTTGGTCTTCTAAGAAATTCTTGACATTGTTGGCTCTATGGTAGAAAAATCTAAGTGAGAAGATTAATGGAATTATATATCACACATGAAAATGTTTTAGGATAATTTTGACACATGGTTGGATTATCCTATGTTATCATATCATATGGTCCAAATTTGAGAACATGTGAATGAGACAGGTAAAAGATATGATTATGCAAAGTTGGTCTTGTAGGCAAATTGCAATAGTTCCCATACTTGAAAAAAATTTCACAAGTTAAAGTTAGAGCAACATCAATGGAACATGTTTCTCTAAGAAGTCAAGAATCAATGATATGGTTCTAAGTGTTCAATGTTTAATGATGAGTAGAGATAAAGATTGAGCTTTACCTAATGATCAATGGTGAGCAGGTGATCATACAGATAGAGATCAATGATGCATTTTAAAGTCAATAGGTCAAAGTGACAATTATATAGCATTACTAAAGCAAGGACAATATTGAAAAATATTTAAATTTCATGTTTAATCTAAGTATTGAGGACACAATATGCGAGCATGATGTTTGAGGTTTAACTATGACCGTTTGCATTTGAATATTTGTATTTACAAAGGAAAAACCAATGTGCTATATTTTGGCTATAACTTTTGTTCTAGGATGAATTTGTGTTGGAAATATTATCATTGATGTCAAAGGTCTAGCATTATTGGTGATAAAGGCCCCATTGCATTTAATGGTGTTTTTAATATTCATATCTTAGCTAATATGTTTTAATATTAATGAATATATTTTTAGTTTCATATAAGTCAAAAGAAGGCTCATGGAGAAGTCAAAGAGTCATGGGGTAAAAGATGAAAGAGGAATGGGATGCATTTTCTCATGAAGAGTCATCTTGAGGAAATCCAAGAGTCACCATGTGATGACAAAAGAGGTATGGCACATTTTTCCATGAAGGGACACTTTGAGGAATATGAAAAGTCATCAAGATAAAGACAAAAGAGGAAAGGATGCTTTTGCTTATGAAGTGTCACCATATGACATTTCAAATGCAAGGATATGAAGGGTCATGCAAGTTTGACACCATTTTACATGAGGATTGAAGGGTCATAAAGGGTGAATGCCAAAGGTCATTTGGAAAGCTATAAATAAAGGCTTGAGAAGCCATTTTTTATATGCAAGAGAGTGCATGGTTTGTATTTGTTTTTAAAAAGAGAAAATCAGGAGATATTGTAGAGTTCTATCATTTATTAAGTAAGCAACATTGAGAGATAGTTATGTTTTATATATAAGAGGGATTAATGCTCTTATGGGTTGGTGCCAATAAATAGTTGTTGTGTTTGTGCTCGACAAAGGGGTTAGTGCTCCTATAAGTTGGTGCTTGCAAACTTTGTATTTTGAGTTGGTGTTCATTCATATACTTGAGATTGTTCTCTGTGGTTTTTCCCACTTTGAGTTTCCACATAAAAATCTATTCTCTCTCTCTCTCTCTCTCTCTCTCTCTCTCTCTCTCTCTCTCTCTCTCTCTCTCTCTCTCTCTCTCTCTCTCGTGTGGTGCAAATTATTGTTTCAGTTTTATTGCATATCTTGAATGTGTGATTAAGTGGTTAAAAAAATAAATTAGATTAAATAAAAAGATATATAATATACTGATTCACCCCCCCTCTCAGTATATTTCATGCTTAATAATTAGTATCAGAGCAGGTTCCTTTTGAAAAAGTTTTATAGCTTGAAGGTAGATCAAAAAAGCACGATGGATGGATCACATGAAGGATTCTATATAAAAAAGGCACCTTTGATTGATGGGATGAATTAAGTTTTTTGGAGCATAAGGATGAAGACTTATTTGATGGCCCTTAGATTTAACATATGACAAGCAGTGGTGGAGGAATACGAAGATCCACAGACACTTGTAACTACTCTAGTAGAAAAGAAGGCAAGTGAAAATGATGCTAAAGCCTTAAATACTATTTTATGTGGTTTATGTGAATCATAATATGTTAAAATTATGCAATGTAAATCTTCTCATGAAACTTGGGTAAAACTTGAGAATATTTACAAAGGTGATGGAAAATTTCAACAAGCTAAGCTTCAAAATTTTAGAAGATAGTTTGAGAGTTTGAAGATGGAAGAGGAAGAAAATATAGCAAGTTATCTTTTGTGGGTTGATCAAATTTTTAATTAGATTCAAGGTCTTGGAGAAAATTTATAAGAATCAACGGTGGTTCAAAAAAAATTGAGATCTATACCATTGAGATATGATGCAAAATTTTTGGAAATTGAAGAGATGAAGCATTTATCCAAGCTAAAGATGGATGAGCTTCATCGTATTCTTACAGCATATGAGATGTGGAATGAATAAGATAAACCCTCAAAGAGAGAAGTTTCTTTCAAGAAATCTAAGAAAGAGAAGGCTACGATTCAAGAATCAAGTGATAGTTCTAGTGATTATGAAGATGATAATAGAGCTCTATTCATTCACAAACTGAAAAAAAAAGGCACAAATAAATATCAAGAAAAATTACTTTTTAAATACTTTAATTGTGGAAAGATTGGACATTTTACAGCTAAATGCCCAAATAAAAGTAATGATAACAATGAAGAAGGAAAGTCTACATACAAGAATAATTTCAAAGATAAATTCAAGAAGGGATTTGAGAAGAAGAGTTTTTATTCTAAAGATCCTAGCTCAGTCAAATATAGTGGAGTAAGTGATTCAGAAGAAGAAGAGATTATATTCATGGCCATACATGAAGATGCCTCCACAAGTAAAAGTACAGACCGTCAAGAAGAAGAACAAGATGAAGCTGAAGTGAATCTGGAAGGAGAACTCATGTGTGTCTTAGAAGAGTTAAAATCTCTTGAAAAAAAGAGTCTAAGATTAAAGTTCCAGATTGAGAAAAATGAAAAGGAGTCAAAGGAAATAATTGAAGATCTAAAATCACACTTTGAAGAAGCCAAGAAGAATGGAGAAGATCTAACAGAATAGTTGAAAATAGTAAGTAAAGAATGTGAAAGGTATGTTATTAAAATTGCTTTTTTAAAAGCAGATCTTGAGAAAAAAAATAAAGCAATCAATGATAGAGAAGCCAATGATTCAAAATTTGAGAATAGTACTAATATGTTGAATAAAATATTAGAAAATCAAAGATTTATGTCAGATAAGATAGGTATTGGATTTGAAAAAAAGAAAGAGGAGGTCACTACTTTCATAGACAAGGAAAAAGAAAAGAGCTATGCTAAAGATCTTACAAAAGAAGAAATAAAAAGGGAAGAAGTGAAGAATACAGAGGACATCTCAAACAAAGAAGGTTGGAGGGAATAGAGCTACAAATAGTAATCAGGTCAGAGATACACAAATAGGTCCTATTTTTATGGTTATTATTTTTATTGTAATGGATATGGTCATAAGAAAATAGAATGTCAAAAAAAGGCTAACAATTTTAGAAATAAGGAGGAAAGTCATTCAGAGTCAAGTAGAAACCACAACTCTTTTGCTCCTCTATTAGGATTTAATGAAGAGGCCATAATATGTTACAAGTGCAATAACTTTAGACACATAGCTTGGTATAGTAGAAGTGTGTTTGAGTCAATCAAGAAGGACCAGAGTTTTAAGGTTCCATTCATCAAGAAGAAAGTTCAAGCAGGTTCATGGCAAAAGAAACATATTGAAAAAACTATGTTGGTATAGATAGTTTTGCATGAAAGAAATGAAGATAAGCTATGGTTCATTGATAGTGGATGTTTGATGCACATGATAGGAGACAAGAGAAATTTCATAACCTCAAATAATATTAATGGTGGCATAGTGAAATTCAAAGATAATACTACTGCCAGAATTGCTGAAAAAGGTAAGTTTGGATAATGGTAAAACTAAAATTGAAAATATTTTATATGTAGAAGGTCTTAAGCATAATATTTTGAGTGTAAGTAAAATGTGTGATTAGGGGCACACACTAAAGTTTTATGTAGAAGGTTGTGAAATTAGAAGAAAAGATTCAGATGTGTTGGTTGTAGATGCTCAGAGAACAAGCAATAATTTATATATGCTATCAGACATCAAAGGTCAAAGATGTTTTTTGAGTCAGATTGAATAAAGTTGGCTATGGCAAAGGAGAATGGGGCACATAAATTTTGACAATCTTATAAATATCAGTAAGAATCAAGTAGTCAAAAATCTTTCAAAGATTACAAAGCCATCTGACACACTTTGTGAACCTTGACAATATGGGAAGTAGGCTAGAAGGTGGTTCAAAACAAAAGAGTACTTGACCACTCAGATGTTAGAACTTATTCACACTGATCTATGTGGACTTATGAGAACTCAAAGTACTCAAGGTGATAAATATTTCATGTTACTTATTGATGATTTTTCACGTATGACTTGGGTGATGTTTTTTAATAAAAAATCAAAAGCTTTCAGACATTCCAAAGCATTAGTTGAGAATGAAACTAGTTTGAAGATTAAGTGTCTAAGATTAGATCGAGGAGAATTCATGCCAAATCAATTTATTGAGTTTTATGAAGACCATGGAATAAAGAGACATTATTCAGCAGCTAGAAATCCATAGCAAAATAGAGTAGTTGAATGTAAAAATAGAATAGTTTAGGAGATATTGAGGACAATGCTAAATGAATCCAAGATAGCAGATAAATATTGGAGGTAGTTGCTACAGCAATTCATATTTAGAATAGAGCATTATTGAGATTCAATAGTGACAAGACTTCTTGTGATCTATGGAAAGATAAACCAGCAACAGTTGATTATTTTAGAGTTTTTGGTAGTAAATTCTTCATAAAGAGAAGCGATAAAAAAACTTGGTAAGTTTAAATCCATAGCAGATGAAGGTATATTTTTTGGTTATTCTTGAAAAATTAAAGCTTATAAATGTTATAACAAAAAAAATAAGAAAATTGTTGAAAGTGCAAGTGTTAGGATAGAAAAAGATGGAACACAAAGAATCAGTGATCCAATAGATATACCTAAAATCATTGAAGAAGAAGATTTTGAAGAATCAAATGAAGATAAGAAGAAGGAGAAAAAGGACACCAAAACTCCATCCAAATATGTTCAAAGAAATCATAATGAAAGTGACATCATCAGGGACATAAATGAAGGAATTCGTATCAGAAGAATGATGGTAAGTGAATCTGAGCAAGTTAATTTCTCTTTATTATCCAAAATTCAACCTAGAAATTTTTCAGAATCTAGACATGATAAGTATTGGGTTAAGGCTATGGATGAAGAATTAAATTAGATAGAAAAGAATGATACTTGGGATTTAGTGCCTAGACCAAAAGATCACAATGTGACAGGAACAAAATGGGTTTATAAAAATAAGTTGAATGAAAATGGAGAAGTGACTAGAAATAAATCAAAATTAGTATGTAAAGGATATGCTCAAATTGAGGGAATAGATTTTGAAGAAAATTTTGCACCAGTGTCAAGGCTAGATGCTATTAGAATGTTTCTTGCATATGCAGTGTTTAAAAATTTCAAAGTATTTTCGATGGATATCAAATCTGCCTTGATGAATGGGAATCTAGAAGAAGAGGTCTACATTGAGTAGTCCGAGGGATTTATTCTCTCAAACATTAGTAGCCATGTATGTAGAATAAAGAAAGCATTGTATGGATTGAAACAAGCTCCCAAAGCTTAGTATGCAAGACTTGATAAGTACTTGTAGGATCAAGGTCTCAAGAGAGGATTTGCTAATAGTAATCTCTACATCAAAATAGAAAGTGAGCATCAATTGATTGTTGTGGTATATGTTTATGACATCATATTTGAAATAAATATTGAAAAGATGACAAAATAATTTTCTAATAATATGCAAAAAGAATTTGAGATGTCTATGCTTGGAGAATTGTCATTTTTCTTAGGATTATAAATATTTCAATCAGATAAAGGAATTTTCATATCTCAAAGTAAATATGCCAAGAAAATATTGAATAAATTTGGTTATGAAGATTGTGCACCAGTTAGTACACTAATGTGTATAGGAAATAAGGTGAGCAAGGATGAAGATTCACCTATTACAAATCAATTTTTGTATAGATCTATGATTGGTAGTCTTTTATATTTAACAGCATTGAGGCTAGACATCATACATGCAATAGGTATGGTTGCGAGATATCAGTCAGCTCCAAAAGATAGTCATGTTTTGTTGATGAAGAGAATATTTAGATATATCAAGGGGACATTAGATTACGAATTGTGGTATACCATAGGTAGAGATTTCACTTTGGTTGTTTATACAGATTCAGATTAGGTAGGGTGTTTGGATGATAGAAAGAGTATAAGTGGAGGAGCTTTCTTCCTTGGTGATAGCTTAGTATCATGGCTAAGCAAGAAGCAAAATTTAGTGTCACTTTTTATAGCTGAATTAGAATATATTGCAACAGTATTGTGTTGTACTCAAGTGCTTTGGATGAAGCAAACTTTAGAAGATATCAAGGTAAAGTATGATGAACCTATTTCTATTTCTTGTGATAACACAAGTGCTATTAATATTTCAAAGAATCCAATTATGCATTTAAGAACAAAATATATTCCCATTAGATATCACTTCTTGAGACAGTAGGTTGCAGATCAATAGGTTAAAATAGAGTATATCAGTACTACATAGCAGATTGCAAATATTTTCACAAAGGCACTACCAAAAGACATATTTGAGTATCTATGAGAGATGTTGGGAGTAATTTTTTTAACTTCCTGCCATTGAGGTTCAACATCAGTTGAAGGGGAGCTAAGTGTTAGCTCTAGGTAGGCCCTTTGCCATTGATGTCAAAGGGGGAGAATAATAGGTACAAGTATAGGTGTATAAATAGGTATAAGTAATAGTTACAAGTTGCTACAGTAAGGGGGAGTTACTTTATATTTTTTAGATGGCAGTATGTGTAGGTTTTAAGATGTGGTAGTTTCAGTTTGAGGTTTCCATCAATGACAAAGGGGGAGATTGTTGGAAATATTGTCATTGATGTCAAAGGTTTAGCATTATTGGTGATAAAGGCCCCATTGAATTTAATGGTGTTTTTAATATTCATATCTTGGCTAATGTGTGTTAATATTTATTTAATAGTAATGAATATATTTTTAGTTACATATAAGTCAAAAGAGGGCCCATGGAGAAGTCAAAGAGTCATGAGGTAAAAGATGAAAGACGAATGGGATGCATTTTCTCATGAAGAGTCATCTTGAGGAATTCCAAGAGTCACCATGTGAAGACAAAAGAGGTATGGCACATTTTTTTATGAAGAGACACTTTGAGAAATATGAAAAGTCACCAAGATAAAAACAAAAGAGGAAAATATGCTTTTGCTTATGAAGGGTCACCATATGACTTTTCAAATGCAAGGATACGAAGGGTCATGCAAGTTTGTTGTCATTTTCCATGAGGATTGAAGGGTCACAAAGGGTGAATGCCAAAGGTCATTTGGAAAGCTATAAATAAAGGCTTGAGAAGCCATTTGTTATATGAAAGAGAGTGCATGGTTTGTATTTGTTTTCAAAGAGAGAAAATAAGGAGATATTGTAGAGTTCTATCATTTATTGAGTAAGCAACATTGAGAGATAGTTATGGTTTATACACAAGAGGCGTTGGTGCTCCTATGGGTTGGTGCTCAAAAATCTTTATAAGGGGTTGGTGCTCCTGTGGGTTGGTGTTCATAAATAGTTGTTATGTTGGTGCTCGGCAAAGGGGTTGGTGCTCCTGCAAGTTGGTGCTTACAAACTTTGTATTTTGAGTTGGTGCTCATTCATATACTTGAGATTTTTCTCCATGGTTTTTCCCACTTTGACTTTCCACATAAAAATCTGCTCTCTCTCTCTCTCTCTCTCTCTCTCTCTCTCTCTCTCTCTCTCTCTCTCTCTCTCTCTCACACACACACACACACACACACACACACACACACACACACACACACACATATGTGGTGCAAATTATTGTTTCAATTTTATTGCATATCTTGAATGTGTGATTAAATGGTTAAAGAAAAGAAATTAGATTAAGTAAAAAGATATATAATATATTGATTCACCCCCCCTCATTATATATCATGCTTAAATTTCTCATGGTGTAAAAATCAAACTTGTAAAGGATTATAAGGTGCATCTAGAAATATAATTTTTAAGATTTGAAAGTGTATATAGACAAAGATATTGAGATCCAAAGTTGACTATGTGTTTGACTAATTCTGCAAGTGACCCGAGAAGGATATTTGAGCTCCTTATGATGGTATTTCAATATCTCATGTTGAATTAGATATTTGAGAGTGTTTTAGACTCCATGAGGACCATATGTGTGCATTATGGAGGTTTGAACATTTGTATACAATATAAACAAAGCTTAATAAGGTCATTGTGTATTCGTTCATGATGTTCTTGTGCACCAGATCAGTGTTTGAGTTGTTTGAGCATAAGTAGGAGTGAGCAAAGTTGACTATGATCATTTGACGTTGTTTAAGGGTACATGTGGAGTGGATCTATGTAATTGAAACTGGGTATGTGTTATTTTTTTATTTGATGAAGTGTTAAATAGGTGAATAGGTCTCCATGAGACCTATAAGAACTACAAGGGCCTAATTAAAAGGTGTAGTTTATTAAGGGTGACTAATGCAGGAGCATCTTAAACATCTAAAATGGTCTTATTAAATGCATGGTCATTTATTCTTGGTTTGAATTTGAATTCAAATTCTTGTCTTTTCCCTCCAAAATGTTGTTAAGGAGGAGTAATTGTCAATGTAAAATGTAAATTTGAAAATTCAATGTAAAAAAAAAGTGAAAAATATTGAGAGAGATAAAATTTGGTTAAGATAATCCCCACGTTGGGAGTGGGTTGAGAAAATAAAGGAGATGGTTGAATTCTATCAACCATAAGGATATTTGTTTCTTGGAGTTATTCTCCAAATTAGTATATTGTTAGGGAATCTTCTCAATACAATGTTGGAAGATCTTGTTTGTTTTGTCAAATCCCAAGTTGGGCATAGGATTTAGAAAGGAATCTCTTCAAAAGAGAAAGAGAGAATTCATGTAAAGAGAGGAGAGATCAAGAAAAGGAAAGAAGCGTAAGAGTGGAGAGTTCATTAAGAGAAAAGGAAGAGAGAGCTTAGAATGTAAGAAAACAAATGAGAGAGAGAGCTCATTCAAAGATAAGTGTAAGAGAGAAAAGATATCTCAATAATATAATAATGAAGTGGAGAGAGGTATGAAGAAAAGAGAGGGAGAACCTCTCATGCAAAAGGAGAGAGAAAGAATGTTCAAGAAGTGGGATGTGAAGGGAAAGAGAATGTTAAATGTGCAATAAAGATTTGAAATCCATGAAGCATATAAGGATTGAGTTGTAATTATCTATGTTTGGTGAATAAATAACAATGTTTTGATTCCCATGTTAATGCTAAGCAAATTGTGATGTCATTTGTGGAATTTTGGTCTAAACAATGCAAAAAAAATGTAGGCATGTGTATGTGTTAGTGTGTCTTTATAAAGCCTAGAGAAGGGATGATCCCTTTGGATAGAATAAATATCTAAAAAAAAATTAATAAATAATTGGTGGTTTTATCTCATGATGAAGAGGTTTATAATTCTTGAAAAGAATAAAAGATCATAAATAGGATATGATAGGGTACAGGTAGTTATAAGAAATTTGACGTTTTGTATGATAGATTGATCACTAAACTCATCTTTTGGTATGATATTATGCATGAGGAATATATAGAACTTATATATTAACCACTTATAACTTATGTCTTGCTGTAAAATAAGTTTAGACTAATTGGATTCAAGAAAGGAATTGAGACAGGGCACTTTAAGCCTAAACACACAGTCCATAATTATAAAGGGAGATGAATGTGAAATGACTGCATGAGGATTAAATAAATATAGGGAGAAGTAAGGAAGTCAAGAACATAATTGAAAATAAATTAAACCTTTTAAATCCTCAATTCCCTAAGACCCTAGAAATATTAGGTCCCAGCCTGTAGAAAATAGGGTATGGATTGAGATAATGGTCTTTGTATGTTTTAAGTAACAAAAGGACTGTTGGAAGTGTATTGTTTTTATAATATGGTGTTATAATGATTAAAGGTTTATTTTACAAGGTAATCATACCCCATTACATGTTTCAATATTTTTTGAAAGCAAAAACATGAGGAAACCATGTATACTATTATGAATACACAGATAAATGCAACTAGTTTACCCTGTGTAGAAATCCCAAAGGGTTATTATGGTGAGATTAAGGTTTCATAAAGATAGATATAATTTAAAAAGACCTTAAAAAACAATTTTTATCCCTTGAAACATCATAAGACACTCACAGTTGCAAACTTTTTGCTCTTGGCCTTGTATAGGCCCTAGAAACCCTTGACTTAGGGTTTGACCTCTAAAAATAGTTATAACCCTTGGAAATTTTTGAAATTTTGGAATTTTTTCCTTGATGATGTTTCCCAACTATTGTAAGAGGTTTTAGGATATTAAATTTTGGAAAATTATGAAAAATATCAATTTCAAAGTGAATACTGAGTGCAAGCAAAGTGAATAGGCCAATATTGGAAAATGGGTTTTTGTCCAAAGAAGGGTAAAAACTAATGTTTTATTAACCTATAGTAGGATAATGGGTATCCAAAAAGACTAATTTTTTTATTTTTAAGTTTGTACTTTGCTCAAGACAAGGAGGTTTGCTTGAGAGGAGGGCTAATTAAAGCAGGGGCTAAAGAAGGAAGTCCTAATCTATACAAAAGAACCTTAGGAGATCTTTAGGTATGTTCAATAAGGGCTTAATGGGTATCAAAATGTGGTTTTACATTTAGGTTTGATCAAATATATGTAAATTTATGGCCAATATTCAGAGAAAAAGGGCTACAAGGAAAAGTGCATGGGCAAATAGGTAAACTAAGGGTTTTGACCTTTCAATCTAGAATCTAATGATATGGATGGGTCTGTATAGGCATGTTAAGATGTATGAAATTTTTTCATGAGGTCAAATTGAGTCAGATAGTTTTTTTTTTTGTTTTGATAAATGAGCTTTTTGAGCCAATAAGCAAGGTTTACAAGTGACACCTGTGGGTTAACATTAAGTCAATGTAACAAAGTGGATTAGTTGAGCTAGACAAGCATCAATTTTGGTATCAGAGCTTGAATCTCTTGGTATTTGCTGATTTGGTGATGATCATGTTTGGTAATAAGTTGCTGCAGGATTTGAGAAAGAGATCAAAGTACTAGGATGCAAAATGCTAGGTGAGATCAAGAAGTTGTTAAAAGACCAGTCAAGGAGAAAGGCTTGGGTGAAACAAGTGAACCAAAACACTAGGGTGAAACAAACCTAGGTGAGGACCTAAAGAGATAAGAAAAGATGGAAGAGTTTCTAAGAAGAATGCAAAGTAGCAATGTACAAAATAGTGCTAAGGAGAAGACAAGCATCCAAAGAAAAGAGGTATGACTAGTAATGAAATTGATAAAGAGATTGGTAGTTTAAAAATTGATATATCTAAGATTGTAGATGCATATGAGTCTTGGATACAGATAGACAAGCAAGTAAGGGTATGGCCAATGAGGAAGAGGATGAAGTGGCCAATAGATCTCCTAGTGAAGAGGAGAAAGAGGCAAGAGATGATTACCTTAAAAGATAAGAAAGGAGTCGTAGAGGCTTGAAGAGTGTAGACAAGTTGCCAAGTGAGAAACAAAATAAAGAGATTGTGAAGAAGGTTCTCCACTATGAGAACAAGATAAGATAAAAAAGATAAGATGAAGTGCCAGGAAGAGCACTTGAGAAGATGAGAGTGTTGGTGAAGAGAACACTCATGGGGACCTTGTGGTCTCTTTTTTTAATAACTAATGTTGCCTTTTCATGGGTAAATGTAGGTATGAGCAGCTTTGAGAAGGTCGAAAGAGAGGCCTTGAAGAATGAGAAGATTAGTACAAGAGAAGACACCAAATGCACAAGTGGGTGTGCAAGAGAGAGAAGAGAGTTTGTTGTTGATGATAAGGAACGTGAGATTCATTGGTTAATGCATTATAAGGGTGTTTAGAACCCCATACTATCAAGAGAATAGATGGAAGAGGAATATGACTTCCATGATGCCATTGAATGTCAAGGAAAGGCAAGAGAATAGCCATACTAGAAGAAGGAAGAATATTTCTCCATAGATGAGTCCTAAAATGAGGCAAATGAATGTTTAAGACTTGATTATGATTGATTATATGAAGATAATATTGTTGATATGCAGGTGTATGAAGAGAAAATACAATACAGCCATGGAAAATGGCACAAGGACATGGTCATGTGATGCCTAAGTGACGTAAGTAATCAGTTGTTGGGGAGAGTAAGGTGAACCTCAAGAAAGATGTCAATCAAGCAAAGAAAATATGTAATAAGCATCCAATACAAATCAAAGTATGGGTTAAGAAGATTAAAAAATAAGTGTACAAGGATCAAGATACAAGCATGCCTCAAGAGAACATAAGAAAAGAGAAAATTTGGAGGTTCAAGAAACCAATGGAGTCAAAAGAAGAGAAAATGATGATGATGCATCCAAATCAAGTTAAATAACATGGATCAAGTAAGTTGTAAGGTAAAAAGGTCATTTATGATGAATATGATGATAAATTATTTGAGTCAAGGAATGTTGTCATCAGAAATGAGCATAGAGTATGCCAAGAATTAGTTTTGAGTGCTAATGACCAGTCATGTGAAAGTTCTTATGCAAGAAAGCATAGTACAAGTGAAAATTAAGAATGGGTGGAATAATTGAATCAAGGAGAGAACTCCAAATGGATGGATTATGCAAAAAGCGATGAGCACACATCAAGACAATGCTCCATTGAAGGCAAAGAGCAAATAAAATGGCTTCAAGGAGAGGTCAAAGATAATAAGGAGGCACAAGGTAAGGGTGCTTAAATTGTATTAGATGAGTATACTAATGATGAATTTGGTTTGTGTGAAGACTAGCCAAGAAAGGGTGAGATGAAAGGTAATTGACAAGCAGTCCTCAAGGATGAAGAACCCAAGTTTGATGAATAAGATGATGAGGTAGATGATTCCTCACTAGAGGAAGAGTTAATAATGTTGGAAGAGTTGTTTGGTCATTAAAAAGAGATGAATTAAGGTAAAATCCATGGTGAATACACCATTGATAAGAGTGAAGAAAGATAAGAACAAAGCAAAGAAGCAAGGGTAGTTTTGGTCCAAGAGCAAGAAGGTGAAGGTAGCCAATAGGCTTCATGGCCTAAAGATTTTGATTCTAAGGTGGCATTTGATGTTTTTTATGCATGTATTAAGGTTGATAAGGTGGATGAATTCCATATCTCAATGGACAAGTTCATAAACCAAGAAGATCAAGAAGAAGATCTTGAAGGCATGTATGAAGATGAAGAAGCATGCAAGTGGGAGATGTTAGCTGAGAAAGAAATGAGGAGAAGGACATATCTAAAGAGGAAGAGGAGCAAGATGAAAGGAAAATAAGTACAATATTCTGGCAATAAAAACAAAGTAATGGGATCTGGACATTGGTGAATACAAAGGCATGGAGGAATCATTCTTTCTAGAGGGAGAGTATGATGCAGGAGCATCTCAAACATCTACAATGGTCTTATGAAATGCATGGTCATTTAGTCTTGGTTTTAATTTGAATTCAAATTCTTGTATTTTCCCTCCAAAATGTTGTTAAGGAGGAATAATTTGCAATGTTAAATTTAAATGTGAAAAGTCAATGTAAAAAAAAAGTGAAAAAGAGTGAGAGAGATAAAATTTGGTTAAGAGAATCCCCATGTTGGGAATGGGTTGAGAAAATAAAGGAGATGGTTGAAGTCCATCAACCATAAGGATATTTATTTACTGGATTTATTCTCCAAATTAGTATATGTTTAGGGAATATTCTCAACAGCATGTTGGAAGATCTTGTTTTTTTTTTCAAAGCCCATGTTGGGAATAGGAGTTAGAAATGAAGCTCTTCAAAAGAGCAAGAGAGAATTCATGTAAAGAGAGGAGAGCTCAAGAAAAGGAAAGAAATGTAAGAGTGGAGAGTTCATTAAGAGAAAAGGAAGAGAGAGCTTATAATTTAATAAAACATATGAGAGAGAGCTCATTTTGGAGAGATCTCATTCAAATAATGAAGTAGAGAGAGGTATGAAGAAAAGAGAGGGAGAACCTCTCATGCAAAAGGAGAGAGAAAGAATGTTCAAGAAGTGGAATGTGAAGGGAAAGAGAATGTTGAAGGTGCAATAAATATTTTAAATCCATTAATAATATAAGGATTGAGTTGTAATTATCTATGTTTGTTTAATAAATAACAATGTTTTGATTCCTATGTTAATGCTAAGCAAAATGTGATGTCATTTGTGGAATTCGGGTCTAAACAATGCAAAATAAATGCAGGCCTGTGTATGTGTGAGTGTGTCTTTATAAATCCTAGAGAAGGGATGATCCCTTTGGGCATAATAAATCTATAAACACCTTTTAATAAATCATTGGTGGTTTTATCTTGTGATAAAGAGGTTTATAATTCTTTAAAATAATAAAAGATCATAAATAGGATATGACAAGGTACAGGTAGTTATAAGAAATTTGATGTTTTGTATGATCGATTGATCACTATACTCATCTTTTGGTATGATAATATTCATGAGGAATATGCATACATTATATATTAACCACTTATAATTTATGTCTTGTTGTAAAATAATTTTAGACTAAATGGATTCAAGAAAGGAATTGAGATAGGGTACTCTAAGCCTAAACACATAATCCACAATTATAAAGGGAGATCAACATGAAAATGACTACATGAGGATTAAATAAATATAGGGATAAGTATATAATTAATTCAAGAACATAATTTAAAATAAATTAAACATTTTAAATCCTCAATGACCTAAGACCCTTGAAAGATTAGGTCTCAGCCTATAGAAAGCAGGGTATGGACTGAGATAATGGTCTTTATATGTTTTAAGTAACAAAAGGATTGTTGGAAGTGCATTGTTTTGATAATATGGTGTTATAAGGATTAAATTTTTATTATACAAGGTAATAATACCCCCCCGCCTTACATGTTTCAATATTTGTTGAAAGCAAAAACATGAGGAAACCCTGTATACTATTATGAATACACAGAAATATGCAACTAGTTTACCTTGTGTTGAAAGCCCAGAAGGTTAGTATGGTGAGATTAAGGTTTTATAAAGATGTATATAATTAAAATAGACCTTAATAAATAATTTTTATCCATTTAAACATCATAATACACTCACAGTTGCAAATTGTTTGCTCTTGGCCTTGTACAGGCTTTAGAAACCCTTGACTTAGGGTTTGACCTGTAAAAATAGTTCTAACCCTTGGAAATTATTGAAAATTTGTAATTTTGTCCTTGATTATGTTTCCCAAATATTTTAATAGGTTTTATGATAGTACATTATGGAAAATTATGAAAAATATCAATTAAAAAGTGAATACTAAGTGAGTACAAGCAAAGTGAATAGGCCAATATTAGAAAATGGGTTTTTATCCAAAGAAGGGTAAAAAATAACATTTGATTCACCTATAGTAGGATATTGGGTATCCAAAAATGTGAATTTTTTTATATTTAAGTCTGTACTTTTCTCAGGACAAGGAGGTTTGCTTGACAGGAGGGCTAATTCGAGTAGGGGATAAAGAAGGAAGTCCTAATCTGTACAAAGGAACCTCAAGAGATATTTAGGTATGTTTAATAAGGGATTAATGGGTATCCAAATGTGGTTTTACATTCATTTTTGAGCAAATATATGGAAATTTATGGCCAATATTTAGAGAAAAAGGGCTACAAGGAAAAGTGCATGGGCAAACAGGTAAACTAAGGGTTTTGACCTTTTAATCTAGAATATAATGATATGGATGGGTCTGTATAGGCATGATAAGGTGTATGAAATGTCTGTATGAGGTCATATTGATTCAGCTAGTTGTTTTTTTTTGTTTTGAGAAATGAGCTTTTTGAGCCAATAAGCAAGGTTTATAATTTACACCTATGGGTTAACATTAAGTCAATGTAACAAAGTGGATTAGCTGAGCTAGATAGGCATTAGTGACCCATAGATTCTATGGCCAACCTATGAAGATTGTATTTAGTTGTGTCTTTATATGATAGATGACTTAAGGGTTAAGGCATGCCTAATGGCCAACCAAGATTTTGATAATCATGATTGCTCTATAAATATTGAAATCAAAGATGGTGATTTCTAGACTAGTGAGAAATGTGTGGAAGACTTGTATGAGTGATGTGTGTGAAATTTATGGAGTGAAGGAGAGGTCAAGTATCCAGTAGATGAGTTGAGAAGTAGATTAGATTGAGGACTATGTGTATGACATGTGGGTCATGTTACTGATGTTAGAATAGTGTTCTTGCATATTGAGGATCAATGAAGAGGTCTAGGGTGATCCAAAAGGTGATTTAGATGTATTGAGTGTGTAGAGTTAAAGAGACCCAATATACTTTGTGTCTCCATCATATTGGTAGGAAATCAATGTTTAAGAGATGTGTTGTTCTTAGGTGTTGTTGTGGCAGCTCAACATCTAGGGTGTTGTAGCCTCCTTGCAAGGTGAAACTTGTTAAAGGTATAGTTGTTATGGTAGCTCAGCTAGATAAGTGTGGTAGCGTCTTATGGGATTGTAGTCTCACTAAATAGTAGATTGTATTTCCTTAATAATTTACAACTGGTCTAAATTGGTTCTTGTTATTATAGGACAATAGTCCAATTACAGGTTCCATTGGGTTTTCTCCCCCAAGAGGGTTTCCCACATATGTCATGTGTTATGTGATTGATCTTACAATGTCTCTCTTACTCATTTATATGAATTATGTATATGCTTCATGAATGCTTATGGTAATTTATTAAGAACTTGAAATTGATTGAAACGAAAGTTGGATTATTTGGGCTCCTTGATTCACCCCCCTCTCAGTGATTGTATGTCTAATAGAGTTTTATTTGGTTGAATCTCAAGAGGTTATTGATCACTATTTTATATATAATTAAGATCAAATTATTTTTTTAAAGAGTTAAAAAAAAGAGTGGATTATTTTATTAAAATTGTTGAGTAGAGCATAGGTTTGTTGAGGAACAAATGGCCAAAGAGGCATGAGTATGAAAACGTTGAATGATTCATAGGATGATTAACCCTAGAGTATACATAATTACCTAAAAGAGATGAGTAGAGAAGGCTGAGAAGATAGAGTCTTTGAAAATAAAAAGCAAAGAAAGAGAGTCTAATGTGTCTATTTGATTGATAAGAAGAAAAATATCAGAATAAATTTGAGATCGATAAGTAGAGAAAGAAAAATTATAGCATCATTTGTTGATAGAAAAAACTGAGAACTGTGGATGATCTAAAGCAACCAATTTGGTGCTTAGAAAAGGGGGTTGAGGGCTCCATTAGATTGGTGTCTACAAATCAAGGAGTTGGTGTTTCCTAGCAAGTTGGTGCTTGTTGAATATTATTTTCAAGTTGGTGCTTGACTATTTAGGGTTGGTGCCTCAACTTGATTTGGTGCTCAGTAATATTTTTGACTCATTGCATATATGATTTAGGACATGTAGTCGATGTAGTGATCAATGTGGGTTTTCTTACCTTTAAGGGTTTCCCACCTATATCATGTATTATGCCTTTATGTTCTTTGATGTGGTTTGATTGCTTTATGGATTTTGCATTGATGCTTAAATAATAAACTAAATAATTTAAAGAAAGGTTTAAGATCTCATTGATTCACCCCCTAGTGGTTGTGCTTTCAAAAATTGATATTAGATCAAGTCCTTTAAGGTTAGGCTTGATAGTTGGAAGGTAGATTCTAAGAAGCACAATGTCTAGTCATCAAGTACAAGAAGGGTTTTCAACAAACAAGGCCCATTTGTTCATTGGAACCAATTATGCCTTTTGGAGCATAGGATGAAGACCTATTTGATTGCTCTCAAGTTTAACATTTGGAAGTCATTTTTAGATTGGTATACTATCCCTCAAACTCCTCCAATTGATGCTACAAGAAAGAAATAAAATGAAAACAATTAAAAGGCTATGAATGTTATATTGTGTGCATTGGAAGAATCTAAGTTTTTTAAGGTGATGCAGTTTGAGTCAACTAAGATAATTTGGGACAAGTTTCAGCTCATCTATGAAGGTAACACCAAGTTAAAATTGGCAAAGCTTCAAACCCATAAAAGATAGTTTGAAGATCTAAAGATGAAGAAATAATATAATATTATAGCATGTCTTCTTAGAGTTAATGAAGTAGTCAACATAATCATAGGTTTTAGAGAAAAGGTTAATGAGTCAATTGTTATTTAAAATGTTTTAAGATCTTCAACCCTAATATTTGACTCAAAGGTGTCATGAAATACTTATTGCCTATGAGATGAGGACTAATGATGGAAGATCTTCCAAAATGGAAGCAATGTTCAAGGTTGCAAAGAAAACACAAATCAAAAAGGTTGAAATTGATAGTGACACTATTTTTGATGAAGACAAAGCCAACGCCTTATTTGTGAGGAAACTGAAAAAAGGTTCAGGTAGGTACAAATGCAAGCTACCATTTAAATGTTTCAATTGTGGCATGATTGGTAATTTTACTACCAAGTTTCCTCAAAAATAAAAACATGATCATGATGAAGAACATGGTGAAGAGAATAAGAAGTATAATAAGTATGATAAGATCAAGAAAAATTTCAAGCAAGGTGACTATAAGAAAAAGTTCTTCAATAAAAAAATATTCTATATTCTAAAGAAGATAGCAGCTCTTCTGAATTCAGTGATAAAGATATCTCAGATAGTGATTACTACATTTTAGACCATAAAGTGATGGAACTTTGTTCATGTCTATTGAATTTGAAGATGGGAATAGTTCAAAAGAATAGGTCTTCATGGATCATGACTAAGTGGATGAAGAAGAAGCCAAGATTAATCTTGAGGCAGAACTTATCAGTGATTTAGATGAATTGAAGATTCAAAGAAAAAACTAAAAGTTGAAGTCTCTAGTCAAAAGTGATAAAGAATAGATATGTATCTTGGAAACTAAGATAACTAAGAGTACCAAATAAGTTGAGGAGGTCATCAAAAATCTCAAGACTTAGTTAGAAGAAGCAAATGCAAGTCTAAATTCCAAGGAAGGAGAGTACAATGAGTACAAATCTGAGAGAGGTTCATTGAAGTCAGATTTGGAATAATTCACAGTCAAATTAAAAAATTGTTAAAAGTTTGAAAAGATTAATAGAATTATTGATGACATATTGCTCATTCAAAGCTCACCTCTCATCTAAATATGCCTTGGATACACAGATGACCATAAGAGTAGCAAGGAAGAGAAGAATATCCTTAAGCCAAAGACATATGTCGATGATCTCAAGAAATCTGAGATTATGGATGATAGTCAGAGGTTAGGATAGGTCAAGAAGATTATCGTTCCTCTTAAAGATAACAAAAGTGTCAATATGCCTCTAAAAAATATTTAGAGATCATTTCCTATCAAGCAACCAAATGCAATAAGGTACATAAATTCCTTCTATGGCTACTATTTTTCTTGTAATTAGTTTGGACATAGAGTTGTAGATTATAAATCAAATGTTATAAATAATCATGCATAGAGAAGTGATATGAATAGTCATGGATTTTCAAAAATATTATCAAATTCATTTATCCAAGGGTCAAATATCAAAATAAATAGTGTGATGTGTTAAAACTGTAATAGAATTAGACATATTACAAGATTCTATAGATTGGGTTATTCAAAATCCCCCAGTCAAAATAGTAAGGTGTATGTTCAAATTGATAAGAAGTTAGAACCTTTGAAAATATTGAAAAAAGCAAGCAAGAAAATGATGATCCAAAGGAAGAAGAATCAATGTTAGCATAAACTGCTTTTCACATTCAAGATGAGAGTTTGAAAGGGTACATTGATAGTGATTTTTCAATCCATATTATAGGTGACAAGAATAAATTTATATCGTTGAATAAGACTACTAAAATTACAGTCAAATTTGGGGAAAATAAAATAGCTAATATTATTCCCAAGGGAATACTAAGTCTTGGCAATGGGAAAACTAAAATTGAGAATGTGTTATATGTAAAAGTACTGAAGTATAATTTTTTTAGTGTTAGTAAAATGTGTAATCAAGGACATACTCTAACTTTTCATGCTAAAAGATGTGAAATAATAAAATCAAGTTCAAGAAGATTGGTAGCAAATGCTGACAGGACTACAAATAATTTATATGTTTTGAATGAGATCAAGAAGGACAGGTGTTTTATGAGTCAAGTGGATGAGAGTTGGATTTGGCACATAAGAATGGGACATCTAAACTTTTAAAACTTAGTAAAGATGAGTAATAATAAATTAGTTAAGAACATTGCAAAGATCATTAAGCCTGAAAACACCCTATGTAAGGCATGGCAACATGGTAAATAGATAAGAAGAAGGTTAAAAAAAAGAATATTCAACTACAAAACCCTTAGAGTTTATTCATACAGGTCTATGTGGTCCAACTAGAATTCAAAGTATTCAAGGTGAAATTTACTTCATGCTTCTTATTGATTATTACACTAGAATGACTTGGGTTGCTTTTTTGAAGGATAAATCTGAGGCTCTCGATAAGTTCAAGACGTTCAAGGTTCTAGTTGATAATGAGATGGACTTCAAAATCAAATTTTTAAGATATGATAGAAGAGGAGAATTGTGTTCAAATAAGTTTGATGACTTTTGTAAGGAACATGGGATCAAGAAATAGTTTTCAAAAGCAAGGACACCACAGCAGAATGGTGTGGTAGAAAGAAAAATAGGAATATTCAAGAAATGGAAGGAACAATGTTAAATGAGTCTAAATTATCTGATAGGTTTTGGAGAGAGGATTTAAACATAGTAGTACACATTCTAAACAAAGGTAAAATTATAAAAAATAGAAATAAGACCCCTTATAAACTGTGAAAAGGTAAAACAGCTTCAGTGAAACACTTTAGAGTGTTTGGAAGCATGTATTTCATCAAGAGAGATGAAGAGGATCTAGTAAAATTTGATTTAAGAGCTGATGAAGGTATATTACTTAGATATTCTTCAATTAGTTATGCATATATATTTCATACTAAGAGACTATAGAAGATTGTGGAGAGTACACATGTGAGATTGGATGAAACCAAATCTAAGAATGTTAGCACATAACCAAAAGTTCATACAGAGGATCTTGACCTCAAGGAAGAATTTAAAAGATCAGAAGAAGAAGTAGCAAAATAAATTCAATAAGAAGAAGAATAGGATGATACAAGGGCACCTTCCAGATTCATTCAAAAAAATCATATAGAAAGTCAAATCATCGATGATATTGATGATGGAGTTAAAACTAGAAGAAGGTTTATGAATACATCAAAAAATGTAAACTTCTCTCTATTTTCAAAGATAGAACCAAAAAAAAATTTAGAAGCCATAAGTGATAAGCATTGGGTAAATTCTATGGAGGAAGTGCTCAATTAGATTGATAAAAATGAGACTTGGGAACTTATTCCTAGACCTAAGGATAAGAATGTCATTAGAACCAAATGAGTTTTTAGGAATAAATTGATTGAAGATGGTTAGGTCATGAGAAATAAAACAAGTCTAGTATGTAAAGGCTATGATCAAGAAGAATGTGTTAACTTTGAAGAAAATATTTCACTTGTGGCAAGACTGGAAGCCATAAGATGATTTTTGGCATATGCTAGTTTCAAGAATTTCAAGATATATTAGATGGATGTAAAGTCTACATTTCTCAATGGAAATTTAGAAAAAGAAGTGTATATAGAACAACCTGAAGATTTTTCTTTGTCAAGAAATAAGGATTATGTCTATAGACTTAATAAATCATTATATGGGCTAAAACAAGCCCCTAGAGCATGGTATGAAAGACTTGACACATACTTGCTTGATCAGGGTTTCAAGAGAGGTGTTGATGATAGCAACCTTTACATCAAAATAGAAGATGAGTATCAATCAATTATAGTTGTGTATGTTAATGATATTATCTTTGGTAGTGACTATGACAAGATGTCTAAGGAGTTTTTAGAAGTAATGCAGTAAGAATTTGAGATGTCTATGCTAGGGGAACTATCATTTTTTCTTAGCTTATAAGTAGTTTAGTCAGATAACAGAATCTTCATCTCTCAAGTTAAGTACATTAAGGAAATGTTGAATAAGTTTGACATGGAAGACTGTAAATCAGTAAGTACTCCAAGATAATAAGTTACAAGTTGAGTCAAGAGTATAATTCATTATAAGTCAATCAAACCTTGTATAAATCTATGATTGGAATCTATTTTATACTACTGCATCAATACCTGATATCATGCAGGTAGTAGGTCTAGTGGCCAAATTTTAGGCAAAACTAAAAGAGACACACTTACAAGCAGTCAAAAGGATATTCAAATATCTCAAAGGTACTATGGACTTTGGTTTGTGATACTCAAAAGGTAAGGATTTCACTTTAACAGCATATATTGATGCAGATTGGGTAGGTAGCATTGATGGAAGAAAGAGCACAAGTGGTGGTGCATTATTTCTTGAAAAGAATCTTATTTCATGTTTGAGTAAGAAATAACTATCATTTTCCTTGTCCATAGCTAAAGTTTAGTACATAGAAACAATAGTATGTTTCACACAGGTTTTAAGGATGAAACATACCTTGAGTGACTTTAAGATTAAGAATGACAATCTAATTTCTATATTTTGTGACAATACCAGTGCCATTAACATCTCTTAGAATTCAATCATGCATTAGAGGACTAAGCATATTCAAATCAAGTATAATTTTATAAGAGAGCAAGTAACTGATGAAATTGTCAAACTAGAGTATGTAACCACAAAAGAATAAGTTGCAGACATGTTTACAAAACCTCTTCCAAGGGCAACATTTGAGTTCTTAAAGTAGAAATTTGGAGTAATTATTTTTTATATTAGTCACTACGAAAGGTATGGACTGAGAGGGAGCTAACCTTTGGGTATTTTTTATCTCTAAGAATTAAGATTCAAGAGACTATGACAGTCAAAAGATGTTCAAGTGGTAGTGATTAGTATCTTACAGTTTTCTAAGGAGAAGTTTATGGAATTCTCATCAGGCAAATGAAGATGGATATTATCAATTTTGAATAAGAAATACTTTGTTTGGGATCAAATAGATTTTAGGTTGTGCAACCCTTTGCCATTGATGTCAAAGGGGAGAATTATCAAGATGACTATTTTTAGGGAAAAATAGTGCATCAATAGAGATAGTTGTATAAGGGAGAGAAATAGCAAGTTCTATAACTATTGTCTAGTTGCCTTTGGTGAAGAAATGATAGGGGAAAGGGTAAATAGAGGTCAAGTTCTGGTGTAAAGGTATGTTCATTGAATGATAAAATATGCTCAAGTCATTAGCTTATAAAGGTTTGTCATCAATGAAAAAAGAGGAGTTTGTTGAGGTGTTGTCATTGATGTCAAAGGGTTTTCTATTTAGTAAAGAATATGGTCATCAATGTCAAGGAATTTCTATTGATAAGAGTGTAGTTTCTACAAAGTTCGTATCTACTGACTAAGTCTGTATCTTGCCATGAAAGTTGTTTTTGGTGAAGTAGACAATTGGCCAAGAGTCTATAGTTTTTACAAAGTCTGTAGCTACTGATTGATTCTATAGTTTCTACATCATATGGAGAAATGGAAATAGACTACAAAATTAATTCAGACTAAAGACCATTGAATAATTTGTTCTATGTGAATGAAGGTGATCTAAGGATTATGGAGAATAAGATCGTATTAATTATATTTCATAAAGAAGGTTGATCAAATGATTTTTTTGAATCATAAATAATTATGTTTGTTCCAAAAAAAAATCATTTCACTCAGGCCGACCTATGTGAGTGAACTTTTATATAAGCTAATGTGAATTATGTTTTCAAAAGAGAATAAATCATTATATAGATGACTATAGAGTTTTGTTTTTCAGACTCTCAAGAGGTTATTGATCACCATCTTGTATATAAGCAAGATCAAATTTTCTTTTTAAAGAGTGAAAAAAATAGTGGATTATTCTATCAAAATCACTAAGGAGTAGAGCATAGGTCTATTGAGGAATGGATGGCCAGAGAGGCATGAGTATGAAAACATTGAATGATTCATAGGAAGATTAACCCTAGAGTATACATAATCATCTAAAAGAGATGAGTAGAGAAGGTTGAGAAGACAGAGTCTTTGAAAATAAAGATCAGAGAAAGAGAGCCTAATGTGTATATTTGATTGATAAGCATAAAAATAATAGAATAAATTTGAGATAGATAAGTAGAGAAAGCATAATGTTACCATCATTTATTGATATAAGCAACTGAGAAAGGTGAATGATCTAAAGCATCTGAGTTGGTGCTTGGAAAAAGGGGGTTGAAGCCTCCTATAGATTAATGTCTACAAATCAAGGAGTTGGTGTTTCCTAGCAACTTGGTGCTTGTTGAATCTTTTATCAAGTTGGTGCTTGACTATTTAGGTTTGGTGCCTCAAGATAAGTTGGTGTTCATCAATATTTTTGACTCATTTCATATTTGATTTAGGATATGTAGTCCATGTAGTGATCAATGTGGGTTTTCTTCCTTTTAAGGGTTTCCCACCTATATCATGTGTTATGTCTTTATGTTCTTTGTTGTGGTTTGATTGCTCTATGGATTTTGCATTGATGCTTGACTAACGAACTAAATAATTTTAAGAAATTTCTAAGAGCTAACTGATTCACCCCCCCTGTCGGTGGTTGTGCTTCCAACATTGAAATGTTGTAATCTTTGTATAATGTGTTACAAACTCTAAATAGTTTACCTCCAAAAAGGGAAGTAGAACATGAGATTCAATTATTGTTTGAATCCCCTCTAGATAAAATTGGTTTATATAGGTAATCACTTTTGGAGAATAATGAGGTTAAGAATAAACTTCAAGAATTAATAGACTAAGGCATCATACACCCAAGTAGTTTACCATGTGGATCACCCACCATGACAATGAGAAAGAAAGATGGCTCTTGGAGAATGTAATTGAGTATCACACCTTGAACATTATGATCATAAAGAACTAATATTTGCTTCAACAAATTGATGATTTTCTAGACCAACTTTATCATGCTAGGTATTTCATAAATTTGGATCTCTCCAGGCTTTCATTAAGTTCAAACGATGGAGAGGGGTATGGAAGACAACCTTTAAGACAAAACTAGGTTTGTATGAAGGGTTGGTCTTCCATTTTATTTATGTAATGTACCTACAAAATTCATGAGATTAATTCATGATCTATTGCATTATTTCATAGATACATGAGTAATAGTGTATATAGATGATATTCTAATATTTATTGCTACATGGGAGGAACATCTAATACATTTTAAATAAGTCTTGCAAGTGTTGAAGTAAAAACAACTAGTATAAAATATGAATAATTATGAGTTTGCAAAATAATCACTCATCTATTTGGAACATGTGGCTGGAGAAGGAAAACTATGAGTGGACCCAACATAGGTAAGGTCCATCACAAATTTTTCCATGCCAAAAAATGCCACTAAAATAAGAATATATGTACGAGAAGTATAATACATGAGGAAGTTTATTCCAGATTTCTCTGTAATAGCCACACATCTACATTTAGCTACAATAATGGTTAAGAATTTCCAATGGGGTAAGGAACATGATAATGCCTTTAATTCTTTGAAATATAAAATCATCCATGCACCGATCCTTTATCTTCTTAATTTGAAAAAACCATTCGAAGTGGAAATATATGCAATTGAATATGTTATGAGGGCAATTCTTTTCCAAGGAGGTAATCCCATTTGTTATTAATCAAAGGTATTTTATTTACTAGTAAGGGGGTATCCTATATATGATAAATATATGTATGCACTAGTTCAACCAATAAATAAATGGAAGCATTATTTATTGGGCAATGTAACTATTGTGCACACTGATCACAAACCTCTTGAATATTTTCAAGCACAAACTAAATTACAGTAATCAAGACATGACAAATGGATGGGATTTCTCCATCAATTCCATTTGATGATCAGTTACAAGAAGGAAAAATAAATGTTATTGCAGATATGTTATTTGGGCCACCAATATGACAAGTTTTAGCTTTGGAAATGATATCACAAATAGGACCTTTCAAGAAAGAGGCTAGTGAGGAAGCAAATGCATAAGATGCAGAATTTGGGAAGATATTCCATCTATTGCAATCTAAGAAGATAAAAATTGAAGGCAAGGATGGATGTCTCAAGGATGTGCTACCATACAAGTGGGATAATTTATATGTGCCATTAGAGGAAAGACTAATATTTATGAGGGAAGCATGTACTTTTAAGGTTTTAGAACACTTTGATATTGGTAAGACTAAGGCACATTTGAAATTTATTTTCCCAATATGCAAGAATAAATTTCTAAATTCATTAGAGGATGTTAACTATGTTTTACAAACAAGCTTAAGGCTAGTAAGGAGGAATTGTATGTGCCATTTCCTATAGCTACCAGGCCATGGGAAAGAATTTAAATGGAAATTGTGGGTGGAGTACCTATGTCCAAGCATGGCCATGACTATCTATATGTTGTTATAGATATATTCAACAAATTTTATATTTTTATGTATTGTAATAAAATAGGAAAAGGGTGTGGCGAAGCTAAAGTTTTTTTTTTAAGTTTGGGTGCATTTTTTTATTACCTAAGTTGAATGTATTTGATGGAGATTCAAGATAATTTTGAAAATTCTAGACCATAGTATATGAAAAGATGGACACAAAGGTACAATGAAGGATTGCTTTCCATCCTCAAATTGGTGGATAAATGGAGGTGGCAAACATGAACTTGGTTTAACTAATAGTAGGTTATAACAACAAGTATCTGAGGACTTGGGATGAGTCTTTGTCATATATTCAACACTCATATATTAGGTTAGTACACACACCCACTAATTAGGTCATCATTTGAAGCATATTGGGTTATTTTCCAACTAGTCCACTTGATGTTACATTGGAATATCACGAAGGGTTAGAGAAGCAAGATTCAAAGGTGAAAAAATTTAGAAAATTCATTGAGAGGATTAGACAAATCCATCTCAAGGTAAAAGATTAGTTAGAAAAGTCTCAAAAAAATTATAGGCCAAGTATGACCAATGTTGCAAAGAGCACACACTCAAGTAGGTAACAAGGTATGATTGTATTTTAGCAAAGAGAGAGTTAAAGGACAAGCTAAGAATTTTGTAAGCCACTAAGGCATGGCTCATTTATCATTTTGGAGTATATTAGTGAGAATGATTTCAAACTTGACCTACCCTCATTCATGTATATGTACTTGTTGTTTAATTGTGATAACTTTCACTTATATGAACCATCCATGTTCAATGAGAAAAAATATGAACCATTGTTATCTTTCATATAAGACTTGGTTGTGATCGCATAAGGATAGTTAGAGGAGGACGTAATACCATAATGTAAAGTTAAAGAGACACATAGAGGATCACAAAAGTATTGGCATATTAGAGTCAAGCGGGAGACACCTAAGCAATCCAAGTGGTAATCCAAGGAGGTGGAAATTTTGTTTCCACATCTCATTCCACACTAAAAAAGCTTTTGTGGGACCAAATCCTCTCAATAAGGGAGGTATAATCCATAAATATCCAAAAAATAATATATTTAATAGGCAATAGATAGTAGACACATTTCCAATCATCATGAGAGCTTTAAAGGAGGAGTTATAGTATTTATGGAAAAAAAATTATTTCATAAAAGTAGTGGGTATGCAACCACCTAGGTAATTGTGTAACCATTAGTTCTTGTAGGTGATGGTTTCAAAACCACCAATATGATTTAAATGGCAATTTTTCTCATGGAAACTAAAAGGGTTTTTATAAAAGATAAACAATGTATCTTTGATGCAAGAGCATCCTAGGAGAACCTATAATCTAGCATCACAAATTTTTGGAGTGCGAAAGGGAAGAATGTATGTGCACAGGAAGTAAAGGCAAAATTGGGCACCAAAATATTGAACACAGAAAGACTTACACTATAGAACATAGAAACACTCTTGAGACGTTTAAACAGTAAGACAAGTCATGCAGTAGTTTCAAAGAACTAGACATAATTAAAATCACATAGAAGGGAAAATAACCTTTAGCATGGATCACAAAACAAGTCACATAACCTTTAACACAATTTGAGGAAAATTGGACTAAGCATAAAAATGCTTCTATGTGGACCTGGGCATTTGAATTGGTGGCATGATAAACATGACTACACAAAGGACAAAGAATGACACAATCTATTCCATGTTGATTCGATCAATCTATTGGCATAGTTACAAGACTTGAGGTTCATAAAAGGTAAAACTATGCATAGGGTAGGGCAGTTGGTGATAATTTTCAGTCTCTAAATCAAATGCGTTGATGACCAGGCCTTGACAACTATAAAAAAGGGAGTCGAGATCCATTTGTTTTTGTTGATGGTTTTTGATGGCTAAGGGTTGGTATCTATTAGAGGTAGAGGTAATAAAGAAGGGTTGAGACTACTAAAAAATGAAGAACTGAGATAGAGTGAGAGTGAGTGAGAAAAGAGATGAGACCTCTTAAGAGGGAGCCGAGAGCCCCTATGTAAGGCTAAGGAGTCAAAATACCTTGTAATCTAAGTCATAATAATAAAAATGAGTTTGAGAATCTATTGAGTATTGTCGATGGGGCTATGGTGAGGCATCCCTTCACTGGGAACCCCCACTATGACTACACCATGTGGTATCATAACAAGGTTGAGAGCCTTGGGGAAATGTGGGTGGAGAAAAGCCTATAAGTAAAATAGTGTAGAATGATGTAGAATGAAAGGCTAATAGATCATTGACCATGTAGAAACTACCAAGAGAGATAGCTATCAAAATGTCAACCAGTGAGGGAACTAGTAAGATAATAGAATATAAAGAGAAGATGTTGAGAGAGGATTGGTAAACCACCTAACTATCAGGCAACCAGTGAGTAAAGTGATGTGGGATGAAGACTAAAAGACCATCAATCTTTGAGGCAATTACTGGAGAGAGTTGAAAAATAGAGAGGACTGGTAGATTGTTGAACCATGAGGAAACCAATAAAATTTGGAAAAGTTGTGGAAAAGATGTGTAAGATTGCAACAGATATTTGTGATAATGGTTCAAAGAGTCCTAGTGTGCCTACGTAGGATTGTTCTTTTAAAGTGTAATAGTGGGTGACCTAAAAGATTGAGCACCCATCAATTGTCAACCTTGAGGAAGTCAAGTGTGAGATAATTGGGGCACGAACAGAAGTATCAATCTGAGATACTCAATGTGCAAATGAGAAGATAAGGGTACCAACTGATCACTAACCATAAGGTAGTCACGTGTAACAGAATAAGATTGCAGTTGGATCACCGATTAGAGGCAGCCAACATAGAAATAAATTAAGAACAAGACACATAAAATTATCAATAAAAGATAATTGAACACAAGAAAGTAGAGTGTGCGCAGAATCACCGATTAAAGGTAGCTTGCATAGAAATAATTTTAAAGAAGAAACATTGATAGAATCACCAATCTAAGGTAGTTAAATGCATAAGAAGAGTGAGAAGTGTGGGCAGAATTTCCAATTATAGGTGGTCAGTGCATAAGTGACAAGGAACACCAATTGAATCACTAATTTGAGGCAATCAAGGCATGAAGAGAATCTTCCAATTAGAGCATTGGGTATAAGGTGTCGAGAATAGGTTATCTATCAAGCATGGATGAGTAGAGAACAAAGAGCAAAAGAGTGAAGTAGACAATGTAGAATAAAACAATGCAGGAAGGCGAAGACCCAAAGGAGAATATGAAGAGGATCATGGATATTGAGTACATTTTTATGCTGAAGAGTGTAGGGGACTCCATAGGAGTGAGTTGTGTGTGGAGAATGTTGTGGGATAGCATGACAAAGGGTTGGAGATACTTTGAGAAGGAGAAGAGATGGTGAGGCAAGGAAAGGGTGAACAGATGGAAACATGTGGTTTTTATACCACCATACCAAGTAGTGTACCCATAGAACCACCTCAAGCTACAAGTCCAACTAAAGGTGATGAGTATCTAGCCTTGAGAAAAGGCCCAAGGGAAATAGGGAGGTCTATGTTGAAAAAGAAGGGCATGTAGGTGAGAACTACATGAAGAATGCATAAATTGGAATGAACAAGAAAATCACAAGTGTTCTTATGCACGATGTGGAGGATGCACCATAGAGGAGTTACTAAGGGCACAACTAGAAGCTACCAAGCGTAATGGGTGGTAGGATGAAATACATACACTCTAGTATGAGGAGTTAAATCCAAGAAGGAAGTGAAGAGATCAACCTTAAGCTAAACATAAAGTGTGTTTTTGATGTAAGGTACAAGAAGAGGATAAATGGAAAGAAAGCATGGGAGGAGGTGCAGAACATTGGGAGGACAAAGGAGAGAAATATGCAGGTCAAAGACAAAACCCAACATGAGAGGAAGCCAAGAATAATGTGAAAGTATGATTATTTTCTATGAAAGATGACATAAGCACTTATTGCGGAAGGAAGCAAAGAACATATGGATTAGACAGAGGTACTACATGAGTGTTGAGGATAAAGAGTTATATTATGAAAAACTAAAGATAGTTGAGCACCAACCATTGAGGTAGATAGCATAGTGGCACAATAGTCAAAAGATGCACCAAGGGAAGAAGAGGCAAAATGCAGTTAAAGTCTAGCAGATCACTAAGCTTTGAGGCATCTAGCATAGTGGCATAATTGTTAGAAGACGTGCCAAGGGAATAAAAAGTAGAGAATGTAGATCAAGGCTAGTTGATCACCAAATTTTGAGGCATCTAACATAATGGCACAATAATCAGAAGACACACCAAGGGAAGAAGATATAAAGAGTGTAGTTGAAGGTTAGCAATTTGATAAACATTGAAGCAACTAGGAGAGGAATGATGAAGAATCCAAGTGGCATGCAATGAAGGCTAGCATAACATCAAACTTTAAGGTATCTAGCGGGAGGGAAATCAAAAGACATGCCAAGGAAAAGAAAGGGTAGAGTTAAGGTTGTCCAATCACTAAACATTAAAGCAGCTAGTTGAGTACAAGTTAGTGAACATGTTGAAAAGGGAAAGAAGGTTGGATTCAAAGTGCAGATGAAGGCTAGGTGAGCATTGAACATTGAGACAGCTAGTAGAGAAGGCCGAAAGGTTTAGAATGCACTAAGAGAAATAGAACATGAAGAATAAGGGTGTGATAAAAATCAACAAGAGGTTGGTAGAGCACCGGATGTGAGGTAATCGATAGAAAATAGAAGTCTAAAAGTGGATGATGAAGAAAAATAGAGCTGGAAAGGAATACCAGTTGAGAATAACATGCATAGAAACAAGGCACAAGTAATAGTAAAGAGGAGCAGATGAAGCATGGCTAGTGCAAGGCATGGAGGTAAAGTAAGAAAAGGTGTAAGTATAGGATTGCATAGGGCATAGATAGAAGCCTCAAAGAAAGGGAAGATGAAGAGAAGGCATCAGTCACAATTGATCTTGAGATGAGAAAAGTGCAAAGAGTGTAATGGTAGAACTACATCAAGAGGCAATAGAGTGCAAGGAAGAGGCAGAAAGAAAGGACAATGTTGGAGAAGACCATATTGAATTAGCAAAGGCAAGATATGCCTAAGGGAAGATGCCCGAAAGAAAATAAGTACACAAGGAAGAAGAAAGGGTTTAAGGGAGTAGCGTCGGAAGAGGACCAACCTGAAAATGCAAAGGCAAGAGGTGTGCAAAGAGAGCATCACACATAGGAAGGATAAAAAGAAGAGGAATATGAAGAAGAGAATATGGACATAGAGAAAAATATTGTTGTGTTATGGAAACAATGGAAAGAGTGAATGAAGGTCAACTTTTTGCAAAGCACAAGGGATAAAGGAAGGGGAGATAAGACTTGCCCCAAAGGCAAAGGATGGAGACATGTGTGAGAAGGTATGAGAAGTAGAGTTGCCTACATGGGTGTTGACATAGGAGAGAAAGGGTTGGCTCATATCCAATCGAAGAGGAACAAAGATTAGTGTGCAGAATTCCAGGAAACTGTTGGAGGAAGACAAAGTGTTGATCAGAATTAGCCAGGGGCTAACAGGGTCCATTCTATATACGTAGGGCACATAGAAGTTAAAGGAAGGAGTGGAAAAATATTAGTTGGTGTTGATAATAAGAGACTGATGGAGTATTAGTTTAAGTGTGGAACAATGCAAGAAGAGGCAGTAGGATGAAGAGCAAGTGAACCGACTTTCCACGCAAAGAAGAGAAGAAAAAAGGTGCACGCAAGGGAAAGGACAGATGAAGGTGCACAAATGGGTATCAAACATAACCCTTAACATAAGGAGAGTGAAGCGGGTGGGCGTAGACCCAAAGGAGTTGGAACGAAGGAGGAGAGAAAATAGGAGGGTGAAGAGGAGCTTTTATGGCATGCAGTAGAAAATGAGTGTTAAAGACACTAGAGCGAAGGACAAAGGAAGGAAAGGAGAAGAAAAGTGAAGAAAGGAAGATAAGGTGTCAGAGCTAGGCGACGGAGTATGGTTTTGGTGATCTGAATAGGATCCGGAGAAGAGCACAAAACAAGCTTAGGTGAAGGGAAACACCATGGTCCAGCCAACCGATTGTTGGAGTGAGCACTTCACACTCACTCATGTTCTCTTCCACCTCCTCCATCATAGATCGGCTTCTTTTAGAGGCTGTATGGGTGGAGCTGAATGACGCTAAAATCTTGATACGAGAATTGAACGGAGTTGTGATATTATCATTACCATAATTTGCATTTCTCTTTATCTTTCACCCAGGTATCCTTTTTAATTTTCGCCACCACCAGGGAATATTATATGTGGTATATATAATCCATCTAGAGTGGCTATCCTTTGGATGTGACTGGGCGGTTATACAGCATGACTTTAAATCATGTTGGATGCGTCTGCGCAGGTTCCAAAGCTGTTGTCCGCGTTTTGCTACAATAAATCATTTCTTCTATCCCAGAAACACTTAGTTGTATTGCTCTATTTGTCGAATATAAATGACAAAAACTTAGTTAAGATGCTCCTACTTAGGGTACGTTAGATGACAATTTTTTTTTCCAAATCATAAAAAGCCAATTCTTTTTTCACTGGTAAGGGCCGGGGCTGTTTAATTTCTGATTAAGATCAATACTAATATGTTTATAATTATAAACTTTGTCCCAAAAAAAAAAGTGATTAAATAATTTGTAAGTTAAGTTTACTTTTAAAATATTTTTTTATTGGGATTAATATGCTTATATTTTTATAAATTAAAAATATATTACACATATAAGTATGAAGGTACATCTTAAGATAATTACGGTATAATGTCTACAATAATATTATAATTTTAGTTTTATTAGTATTTACAATTAAATCAAACTTTTTGAAAAAAAATTAAGCATATTTAACTATTTTTCCAAGTTATTTATAATAACATTTAATTATTTATTGAATCATCAAAGTGCTTGGCAAGAGGATAATATCATTACCATAAAGTAGAAATACAATAGTGTAATAGTGAAGATTGGTCTTTATGCACACAATCTCATTCAAATATTTATCTAAATAATTCATATAAATCTCAAAAAAAAATGGAGGCAAAGGACAACCTTGCTTTATCCCAATATTGAAATTATGTTTAGAAATGACCCATTCATAAAGTCTATATACCACAATTTTATTTTGGATGGGATTCTTAGGTCTTTTATACATATTAAAAGATTTCTCTTGGGGACAATAACAAAGCCAGCAAAGAGATCATTTTTATTATTACAATAAATTTAAAAAATTAATTATAAAAGTAAGAGTGTGATCAATTATTGAGTTCTTGCTTCTGAACTAAGCTTGCCTTTTAACTCTAAGTTTGTTTTCATTTAGCCAATTACCGATTTTACTCTCTAGAACAATTCAAAAAATCTTGATGAGTACATCAAATTATTTAACTTTTATAAGTCCTAAAAGATAATTGATAACAATGTATTGCTTTTTAAGATCAGACGTTTGATAGATTACGGGTGCATGTGACATATAAATCTAAAGATATAATCACACATCTAATCTTTGGGACCTTGTTGAACGGTTTGAATCTCAATTGTGTCACATGATCCATTATTGGTGATGAATTAGTCTAAGGAAGTTTCTTATAAGCATTGAAAAGAATGGAATGTAAGGCTCCACTAGGTAAAGTATTGAACCAATCGAAGGCATTGCCAAACAAAGTGTTGAGAGATAAGTTTTAGTACAATTAAACCATGCTCTTCATTCTCTAGAATAGTTTTTTTTTTTTAAATGGCCGAATATGTAACCCTATAAAATAAATAGATAAGCATGATATGTATCCATCATAAAGATAAAGGAAACAATATATTTATTTTCATGTTTTTCATTATTTTTTATTTTTTTATAATTTTAAGCCAAAAGTAGTTAAATAAATAGTTAAAAAAAAGAATGACTAAATATGTAACCCTCTAAGATAGATAGATAAGCATGATATGTATCCATCAACAAAGATAAAGGGAAAAAATATATTTATTTTCATGCTTTTCAATATTTTTTATTTTTTTATAATTTTATGCCAAAAGTAGTTAAATCATGTGACAAATAGGCCAAGGGGCCATGCACAACCAAAATTGAGAAGAGCTTAATCAAGCGACAAAAATAGAATCCAAAGGGAACAATCAACAGACAAACAAACAAGAAGAAGAGGAAGATTACAAACAACTTACAACTTCCCTTAGAACCCAATGCATTATAGGATGGAAGACCTTGATATATATGTTGTGATCATCAGAAAATTTATGTAAATGTTTGTAATAGAATCAACAATCAAGGGGAAAGGACTTGTGAAACATAACAAGCAACATAAACCAAGTGGTTAGAATAATGTCAAGGTAAAAATAGAATTTAAGTGCCAAAGTGACAAATATAGAAGATATAAATGGTATGAAATCAACTCAAGGGATAAATTCACATGAAGGATACAGCACATAGAAACAATCCACTATGTACAGTGAGTATCTATGGTACACTAATGATATATCAATGAGGCACTAATTATCGACAATCATGACTAGTTTTTAATTTCATCTAAATTATAATGCCATAGTCATGAATAATCAAATACAACACAATAAATGTCAAAAATAGTATCCAAGATGGAAGCATGAGCTTTAGAATAATTTGAATCATCAATATGAGATAGTCATTATGGAGAGTGAGATATAATAGTAACTAACACTTCTCACAAATAAGTGAATGTAGTATTCCATATGTGTCATATGGAATGGAAATTTGATAAAGTGATAAAAAAACTCATGTCATAGATGATAAGGTATAACAACTCATGATAATTTAACTATAAAGAACAGTAAATGTGCCATAACGAGTAAAATAAAGTAATAAGATGTGATATATCATATTTTAAACACTCAAATTTAATCATTGAGTGTTTGACAAAGTTTGATCTTGACATTATTACCCCTACTTGGTCTATTTTCTATTCCATTAACTTAAAATATCTACAGGAGCCTTCACTATTCCATTTATTATCTTGAAATTACTTCAAACATCATTCAGACATCCCTATTTTACTTATTGTTCCAATCAAACTACTTCCAACGGTCTCTATCCTTCTGGGACAAGATCGCACTAGGTAGACAAGGTCGTAGCTTGACCTTGTCTACTAATGTCGCCTTGTCCCTCGAGCTCCAATAATAACTTTTCAAATTTGAGACATTTCATTTTAGCCCTCATGAGCTTTTAGCAAGATCAATTAATAGAAATATTCCAAATACTCCTCTATATAAACACATCAAGTTCTCTCAAAGCATTGTCTAGTAATTAGCAAATCACATTGAGCAAAAGAGTACTAATCTTTTCAATTCAAAATCTAATTTATTCTAGTAGTCATAGGTCAAGTTTAAAGTTATTTTATTTCAGATCAAGAGCACTGATTTTTAGGCATTCAAATCAATCTATCTAGTTGTATTCATATAATAAAATTCAATATTCACACACTAACTCTAGGAGGGAGTACTACATCAGCGTAAGGCCCTTTTGGGCTATGTAGATAGCACTCATTTTACATGATATTTTCTAAGGATAGCTCAATTATTTCCCTTACATGATTCCCCCTTTTACATTTGATCTTTATTTGGTTTTATTATGAAAGAGATAGGGTTTTAATTTTTCAAGTCTTTCACACAAAAAATCAAGACACACATTCAATCAAATAGTCAACACAAACAAGTGTAGGTTCTCACACAAGAAAATCAATCACATAGTCAACTAGGGCATGGTTTTAATCAATAGACAAGGTTGTAGTGTGACCCTATCCTCCTAGTGTAGCCTTTTCCTAATAAAACTTTAAATTTTGTTTTTGGATGTCACATAGTTCAAAGATCAACAAAACCATTTTTCATCAACAACCAACTCGCAGATTCAACATAGATTCAGTTTGAGCTAGGTATGCATATATCTTTGTCAATTTACTATTTATATATCATTTAAAATTCCATAAATTATTTTATTTCACATTTATATTATGTATATTTTTTTATTTAATCTAAATTATTTTTCAATAGTTTAATATTTCATTAGATTTCATTATTAAATCAAAAAAAACATTAAACATTTTAGAGAATTGGTATTTTATTTAGAATATTACTTGTCATTTGCTTGATTTTTGTCCTAGAATTTCATACAAATTTCTATAAATTTTTGACACTAAAAGAAATAAAATTTGACCCTGGATATAAATCTTCCACCACGAGTTAATCTTCTTTGACCTTGGATTTAATCTTAAATTAAATAAATTATCTTGTCAACTTGGATAACATCTAACACTGAGGCACTTCACTTTGACCTCAAGTTGAAATTTGTTGATCTCTATACATAAAAATATTTTGACTTTTGTTTTTTATTTATTTTTTATTTGTGGTTGTTTGTTTAGAAATTATCTTCCAATCGTTTTAAAACTACATAGTGACTATTGTTATGGACTAAACAGTGATCTATTTTAAGACACTATGGTGTTAGGGGTACTACCCCAATAATTAAGTCATTTTAAAACACTAAACATGGATTTAGTTTCCTCATACTTTATAATATATTATAAATTTCTAAGCTCTCTTGTGTATATCATAGGAAGCCACTTTTAGTCATTTGATTTGTGGTGCACCTAAGAGGAGTGTATCGTATAGGAAAATTATTTTCATTGTACCCTCAAATATAAGATAGTAGGTTATAGGCATGGTTTAGCCTCTTTAGTTAGTGCTTTGAAATATCGGGTTGATACTAATCTAAGAACAAGAAATTATATTTGAGAGCCCACATAAGCATTCAAAGCCTTGCCTAGATCACCTTTTTTATCTTTCTTTTTTCTTGTATTGTATCATAATCATTAGATCTGTCAATTCATATTATGTTTTATGCCTCTAAGGCATAGTGTTAGATTAATTGGTACTCCTTTTCATATATGCAACTTCATTTGGTCTCTTCTGTAATGGAAAATCATGATGTTTTTCTCAAGCTAATAATGTTATTGTTCAAATTTCTTGGTCTAATGAAGTTAAAATTCACATTGATTTTGATACTAAAAATAATGAAGAGAAATATGATGTATATAATGAATATGACACTCATATTGATCCACAAAATCTCATTGGAGGATCAAAATCAAGTGCAAAAATTCTCTAAATTTCATCAAGATCTTCAAGAGAACCCCCAAGAGACAAATAAAATATTTAATCTCCTTATAGCATCAAAATTTGAGCATCAAGTTAAATTGGCCACATATCCATCACAAGAGTTTCCATTTTGGGTTATCAAATCCCCTAGCTCCAATGTTACCACTTCTAATATTACATCCATTCCTATTTCTACTTCTCTAGTTACTTCCATATCATCCCTTGGTTTGGGATCATCACTTGGTTTCCAAAATATATCCATGTTTATGCCTACAAATGCTACTTATACTCCCCAAATCACCTCTACAAATTCTATTCTTGAGCATATAGTTTTTGCCTTACAAGCCAAACTATCTCAAATTAAGAAAACTCTTTCTCATGCTAGTCCCTCCATGGATTCATGCTCCTTGTTACATAACACTTTGGCACCTAAAATTGAATCTTAACCATTACCAATTGGCTTTGTGGCTCCTAATCTTATTTTATATCAAGGTAAGTGATCCTGAACAAGATTTGCATGCATTCCATGCAACTTGTCTAGTGTATGCATCTTAGATTTTACCAAGAAGTCTCAATGAATATGATATTAGATGGTTTTATGATATTTATCTTCAATCAGTTAAGTCTTTCAATCCTTTGTAAAATTATTTTTTAATACATTTTTCTATCAACATTGGTGAAAAGCTATCATATGCTCAAATTGCAAAGCTCAAACAAGGATATAGTGAAACAATCACTGAGTAAGTTTTATAACATAAGACTATGCTAGCAAAAAAGACAAATAAAATGGTTGATAATGAGATCCAAGATATTTTCACTCAAATTTATCTCTCTCTCCACTTCAAGAGTCAATTATATTTGATAAGTTTAAATTTTTTGATGTATTATGTCGTATAGTCAAAGAGAGTGAAGTCAAGTTGCTTACTTTGAACAAGCTCAAATATACTTAAAATTCTCGTTATGCTTCAAATGTCAAGTTTTAGAGCAAGGAAAATCATAATATGCTCCTCCTTATGGTATGTTATGATGATGAAAAAAAATTCTAAATCATAAAAGGCCAATTCTTTTTTCACTGATAAGGTCTAAGGTCGTTTAATTTCTAATTAAGATCAATACTAATATGTTTATAATTATAAACTTTTTCAAAAAGAGTGATTAAATATTTTGTAAGGTAAGTTCATTTTTAAAATATTTTTTTTGGGATTAAAAATATGCATTATATTTTTATAAATTAAAAATATATTACACATACAAGTATGAAAGTACATCCTAACATAGTTACAGTATAAGGTCTACAATAATATTATAATTTTAGTTTTATTAGTGTTTATAGTTAAATTAAACTTTTTGTAAAAAAAATAAGTATATTTAACTATTTTTCCAAGTCATTTATAAGGACATTTAATTATTTATCTGAATCATAAAAGTGCTTGGCAAGAGGATAATATCATTAACACAAAGTAGAAATACAATAGTGTAATAGCGAATATTAGTCCCTATGCACACAATCTCATTCAAATATTTATCTAAATGATTCATGTAAATCTCAAAAAAAAATGGAGATGAAGGACAACCTTGTTTTACTCCAATATTGAAATTATGTTTAGAAATGACCTACTCATAAAGTCTATATACCATAATTTTATTTCAGATGGGATTCCAGGGTCTTTTATACATGTTAAAATATTGCTCTTGGGGACAATAACAAAGAAAGCAAAGAGATCATTTTTATTATTATGATAAATTTCAAGAATTAATTATTGAGTTATTTCTTCTAAACTAAGCTTACCTTTTAACTCTAAGTTTGTTTTCATCTAGCCAACTACCAATTTTATTCTCTAGAATAATTTAAAAAATCTTGATGAGTACATCAAAATAGTTTAGCTTTCATATGTCCTAAAAGATAATTGATAACAATGTATTGCTTTTTAAGATCAAACATTTGATAGATTATGGGGTGCATGTGACATATAAATCTAAATATATAATCACACATCTACTCTTTGCGACCTTGTTGAAAGGTTTGAATCTCAAATGTGTCACATGATCCAGTATTGGTGATGAATTAGTCTAAGGAAGCTTCTTGTAAGCATTGAAAAGAATGGAATGTAAGGATCCACTAGGTAAAGCATTGAACCAATCCAAGGCATTGCCAAACAAAGTGTTGAGATATAACTTTTAGTACAATTAAACCATGATCTTCATTCTCTAGAATAGGTTTTTTTTTTAAATCATGACCGAAAATGTAACCATATAAGATAAATAGATAAGCATGATATGTATCCATCAACAAAAATAAAGGAAAAAATATATTTCTTTTTAAGTTTTCCAATGTTCCTTTTTTTTTTATAATTTTATGCCAAAAGTAGTTAAATAGATAGTTAAAAAAAAGCATGACCGAATATGTAACCCTCTAAGATAGATAGATAAGCATGATATGTATCCATCAACAAAGATAAAGGAAAAAATATATTTATTTTCATGCTTTTCAATATTTTTTAGTTTTTTTAATTTTATGCCAAAAGTAGTTAAATCATGTGACAAATAGGCCAAGGGGCATGCACAAACAAAATTGAGAAGAGCTTAATCAAGCAACAAAAATAGAATCCAAAGGGCACAATCAAGAGACAAACAAAAATAGGTTAGCCAGGGGGCACAAATAAACAACAAGAGGAAGAGTATAAACAACCTACAACTTCCCTTAGAACCCAATGCATTATAGGATGTAATATATATATATATATATATACATATATATATATATATATATATATATGTTGTCATCATCAAAAAAATTATGCAAATGGTAGTAATGGGATCGACAATCAAGGGGAAAGGGCTAATGAAACATAACAAGCAACATAAACCAAGTGGCTAGAATAATGTCGAGGTAAAAATAGAAGGTAAGTGCCAAAGTGACAAATATAAAAGATATAAAAGTTATGAAATCAACTCAAGGGATAAATTCACATGAAGAATACGACACATAGAAACAATCCACTATGTACAGTGAGTATCTATGGTACAATAATGATATATCAATGAGGCACTAATTATAGATAATCATGACTAGTTTATAAATTCATCTAAATTATAACATCATAGTCATGAATAATCAAAGACAACATAATAAATGTCAAAAATAATATCCAAGATGGAAGCATGAGCTTTAGAATAATATAAATCATCAATATGAGATAGTCATTATGGAGAGTGAGTTATAATAATAGCTAACACTTCTCACAAATAAGTGAATGCAGTATTCCATTTGTGTCATATGGACTAAAAATTTGATAAAGTGATAAAAAAACTCATGTCACAGATGATTAGGTATAACAACTCATGATAATGTAACTATAAATGATGGTTTGTCTCATAATGAGTAAAATAAAGTAATAAAATGTGATGTATCATATTGTAGACACTCAAATTTAATCATTGAGTGTTTGACAAATTTTAATCTTGACATTATTAGCCTTACTTGGTATATTTTCCATTCCATTAACTTACAATTTCTATGAGAACCTTCACTATTCCATTTATTGTCTTAAAATTAATTGAAACATCATTCAGACATCCCTATTTTACTTATTTTTCCTATCAAACTACTTTCAATGATCTTTGTCCTTCTGGGACAAGACCGCACTTGGTAGACAAGGCCATAGCCTAGCCTTGTCCACTAGTGCGACCCTGTCCCATAGGCTCCAATAATAACTTTTCAAATTTGAGACATTTCATTTTACCCCTCATGAGCTTTTACCAAGGTCAGTTAATAGAAATATTCCAAATACTCGTCTATATAAACACATCAAGATCTCTCAAAGCATCATCTAGCAATTGACAAATCACATTAAGCAAAAGAGTACTAATCTTTCCAATTCAAAATCTACTTTATTCTAACAATCATATGTCAAGTCTAAAGTTATTTTATTATAATTCAAGGGTACTCATTGTCAAGCATTCATATCAATCTATCTAGTTGTATTCATATAATAAAATTCAAGATTCACACACATTCTAGGAGGGAGTACTACATTAGCCTAAGATTGGGCTATGTAGGCAATACTCATATTATGTAATATTTTCTAAGGATAGCTCAATTATTTCCTTTGATTGATTCCCCGCTTTATATATAATCTTAATTTGGTTTTATTATCCAAGATCTAGGGTTTTACTTTTTAAAGTCTTCCACACAGAAATTGCAGACACACTTTCAATCAACAAGTCAACATAGATAAGTGAAGGTGCACGCACAAGAAAATCAATTGCATAGTCAACTAGGACATGGTTTTAATCAATAGACAAGGTTTTAGTGTGACCCTATGCTCCTAGTGTATCCTTTTCCTAATAAAAATTTAAATTTTGTTTTTAGATGTGACATAGTTCAAAGATCAACAAAACCATTTTTCATCAACAACCAGCTCGTAGAGTCAACATTAATTCAGTTTGAGCTAGGTTGCATATATGTTTGTCAATTTACTATTTATATATCATTTCAAATTCTATAAATTATTTTATTTCATATTTAGATTATGTATACTTTGTATTTAATCTAAATTATTTTTCAATAGTTTAATATTTCATTATTAAATCAAAAAGAACATTAAACATTCTAGAGAACTGGTATTTTATTTATAACATCACTTGTTGTTTGCTTAATTTTTATCCTAGAATTTCATTAAAATTTTCTATAATTTCTAGACTTTAAAAGAAACAAAATTTGACTATGGATATAAATCTGACACCATGAGTCAATCTTCTTCGACCTTGGATTTAATCTTACACTAAATAAATTGTCTTCTCACCTTGGATAACATCTAACACTGAAGCATTTCACTTTGAACTCAAGTTGAAATTTGTTGCTCTCTATACATAAAAATATTTTGACTTTTATTTTTTCTTTATTTTCTATTTTTTGGTTGCTTGTTTAGAAATTATCTTCCACAAGTTTTAAAACTACATAGTGACTATTATTATGGACTAAACAGTGATCTATTTTAAGACACTATGGTGCGAGGGGTACTACCCCAATACTTAAGTCATTTTAAAACATTAAACATGGATTTTAGTTTCCCCATACCTTACAATATATTATAAATTTCTAAGCTCCCTTTTTTATACCATAGGAAGCCACTTTTAGTTTTTTGCTTTGTGGTACACCTAAGAGGAGTGTATCGTAGAGGAAAATTACTTTCAATGTACCCTTAGAGATATGATAATGGGCTATAGGCATGGTTTAGCCTCTATAGTTAGTGCTATGAAATATTGGGCTGACATTAATCTATGAGCAAGAAATTATATTTGAGATCCCACGCAAGCATTCAAACCTTTCCCTAGATCACCTTTTATATCTTTATTTTTTCTTATATTTTATCATAATCATTAGATCTATCAATTCATATTGTATTTTATGCCTCTGAAACATAGTACTAGATTAATTGGTGCTCCTTTTCATATATTCAACTTCATTTGGTCATTATGTAATGGAAAATCATGATGTTTTTCTCAAGCTAATAATGTTATTGTTCCAATTTCTTGGTCTAATGAAGTTGAAATTCACATTGATTCTGATACTAAAAATAATGAAGAGAAATATGATGTATATAATGAACATGAAACTCATATTGATCCACAAAAGCTCAGTGGAGGATAAAAATCCAGTTCAAGAATTCTTTAAATTTTATCAAGATCTTCAAGAGAACCCCTAAAAGATAAATAAAATATTTAATATCTTTATAGAATCAAAATTTGAGCATCAATTTAAATTGGCCACATATCCATCACAAGAGTTTCCATTTTGGGTTATCGAATCCCCTAGTTCCAATGTTGCCACTTCTAATATTACATCCATTCCTATCTTTACTTCTCTAGTTACTTCCATAGCATCATCCCTTGGCTTAGGAACATCACTTGGTTTCCAAAATATATCCATGTTTATGCCTACTCATGCTACTTATACTCCCTAAATCACCTCTACAAATTCTATTCTTGAGCATACAGTTTTTGCCTTACAAGCCAAACTATCTCAAATTAAGAAAACTCTTTCTCATGTGAACCCCTTCATGGATTCATGTTCCTTGTTACATAACACTTTGACACCTAAAATTTCATATTATCCATTACTATTTGGCTTTGTGGCTCCTAAACTTCTTTTATATCAAGGTAAGTGATCTTGAACAACATTTGCCTACATTCTATGCAACTTTTCTAGTATATGCATCTTAGATTTTACCAAGAAATCTCAAATAATATGATATTATATGGTTTTATGATAATCCTCTTCAATTAAAAAATGCTTTCAATCCCTTGTAAAAATAGGTTTTGACACACTTTTCTATCAACATTGATGAAAATCTATCATATGGCATCTAGTGAAATAATCATTGAATATGTTTTATACTACAAGACTATTCTAGCAAAAAGGAAAAAAAAATGGTTAATAATGAGCTCCAAGATATTTTCACTCAAATTTATCTCTCTCCACTTCAAGAGTCAATTATATTTGATAATTTCAAATCTTTTGATGTATTATGTCATATAGTCAAAGAGATTGAATTCAGGTTGCTTACTTTGAACAAGCTCAAGTATACTTAAAATGCTCCTTCTACTTCAAATATCAAGTTTTAAAGCAACCCAAATTATAAGAGCAAACCCAATGAAATCAATAATGAAGCTAAGATTACAATTATTTTTATCTCACAACCAACATAAAAGCTTCAATTATAAGTGTCACTATGGAGAAAATTCCCAAGATTACCATCACCTCCTCATGTATCGTTACAAAAGTTATTTAAAATGCAATATGATCTCTCTTTCTCAACCAATGTAAGTAGACATGTATAAGCCACAATCTAAATGTTTTGATAGCAATGCATACTATGACTATCATCTATGTATTGGGCATCAAAAAATAGATGTTTCAAGCTCAAAGACAAAATTCAAAATCTCATTGATGAGAACATTATTGATATTGGCACACCCCTATTGAAGAGGCTAAACCACAAGCAAATTACAAATCAAAACTCTAAATGTAAAAAAATATTTTTCCAAATCATGAAGCAATAAATAACAAGGGTAATTCTGGAATATATTATACATATAATGTTCATCCTCCTCCTACAAATGGGCATCCACTTGATTTCATCATTAGTATAAATAAAAGAAAACAAACATCACATCTTATGATTACATTTGATGATATTGAAGTTGTTGATGATGATTTCGATAGACATGCACTCTTTATTTGATCATATGTTGATAAAAAATCCATACATAGTGTTATTATATGCAATGGATCAAGAGAAAAATCATGCACCATAGCACACCTATACTCTTTTGGTTATACAAAGCAAGATTCACATGACACTTCTATAGTTGTCAAAGCATTTGATGGTCATATTCAGAATATACCTTGCATATAGTACTATCTTTACAAGTTGGACATCTCATATTGCACACTCTATTCTTAGTTCTATCATGCACAAGGCGGTTTGGCATGCTATTAGGAGGCCCTTGGATGCAAAAAATTACATAAATACCTTATACAATGCATAAATGTCTTAGATAAATTCATGGTAATCAAGTGGTCAAAATTATAGGAATCCAATATGAATATCATTTGGAACCAATGGTATTTAATCATCCTACAAAATAGCTTATTGACACATACATTGAGAAACATGGTAATGAAATAGTCTATAGAACTATTCAAAAACATGATCTAAATATCCAAAAGTATACTACATTAGATTCTCCACCTATTTATGATCATCATCCAATTACACAAGAGAAAATTACAAAATTAGTTTCTCCATCTACCTATGAGCATAATGATATAGTTACGCATGAGCATAATCAGTTAGTTATGAAAAGCATGATACATTACCCTACGCAAAAAATGACACCTAAAAATAGGTCTTGATCTCCTAAGGCACCACATGTTATTCAAAGTGTTTAATTATAGGTATAGGTAGTTACATCTTATCCTATTACACATAAGGATATAGGTTCACATGGGTAAATGAAAATTGATTTAGATGGTTACAACATATGATTCTTATTCAAATGCAAAGGCATCTAAAGTTAACACTTCCTTTTCACAGGAAGTCACTCCTTAATATAATTCAATTGGTTATACATATGTCCATTCTCTTAATGAGATCCTTGGTTGGACACAACCTCCTACTTCCTCCCAACCCACTGATTGGGTCAAATCTCTTGATTAGCTAATCATACATTTTCCTTGTACATAGCTTCTTTGCTTTTACTTCATTGCCAATTCTTATGTCCCAACTTTAAAGCAATATTTTATCCCTTAGATTTAATTTCACTTTAGGCAATCCAAAAAATCTATATTATAATATTTTCAACACTCATTCTTTATGATAATCCACTTGCTTACTATTGCATATTTATCATGTTATGGCTTACATTACACTTACATGATCACATCTAACTACTCTTACATTCTACATGAACACACATAGATTCTTGTCCATTGGGGGCCTAAGAATCCTTATCTACATGATTATAATTAAAATCCACATAAATTGTGGGCATTTTCTTTGATTTCCTTCTTGTCATATCATGATTTTGCACCTTGTTGTGGACTATTTGAATCCTTCTTGTTTATCCTATTTTCAAAGCCTTGATTTTTGCTGATTTTCCAAATTTTTAATTTCAAATATTTCTTAAAATTTTAAAAAACATTCAAACATTTCAAAAATTTCAAAATTTCAAAATAAATCATATATTTCAAAAATTAAAATATTTTCAAAAAAATCAAAATCAAGACCTATTAATAATTTTCAAATTTTGCTAGCTTACTTCTTTACATGTGTTATTTTTTTTTAATGCATGATGTTTTTCATGAGGTATTTGAGTGTGATACAAGACATACTATTACACTATTTTTTGATGTCAACCTTCCCTTTTACCCAACATCCTTGTTAAGTTGTGGGCATCTCTTCATTATTCATGAACACTTCAAAAAGTTTTATCTATTCATAACCTCTCTACCATGATTGGGCTATATTTCATACAAATATATTTGCTAACCACTTATATTTTACATTATGTAACTTTAATATGCTAATTTCTAACAACAAAAATAATATATATGGTTTATGCAGACTAGTTGCATTTGATCTATACTTCTTTTTATATTCTTACTTTACTACATGACAAATTAAACTTGATTACGTATGATGTGTGGTCTTTGGCCTTGTGTGTACAACATATACATGTTATTTTTTATATGGAATCATCAAGTAATTTATGTGTGGCCCTTGGATTCATGTGTTTATGTGACATTCACATGTCCCTTGTATGTCATATTTTGGATTTATGTGTGACATTCTATTCAAAATTATGTAACATTCTATGCAAAATTATATAACATTCTATGACATTACTTTGTATGTTCATTTCTTGTTACTATGGTGTCATGATTCATATTATAAATTATTTCTATTTTCTACTTTAATCTAATTTCATGATACATATCATGCACATCTTGCTTATGTGCTTCAATGATATATCTATCTAACACATGTTTCATATGCAATTCAATGTAATATTCAATACTATGATGAAATACAATTCAAATGTTCATATGATACTATATGACTACATCCTTCACATATTTTACAGTTCTATTTTTAGATTAGTGACTTACAGGCTACGCATCTCATCTCAAAATGGGGGTATTATAATTGTCTTGTCTTGAGAATTCTAATCCTCATGAGCAACAAATTTAAGATTTACGACACCATACAATGTTCAAAATTACAACATGATTCAAAAATTTGAGATTATGGGGGCATTTGACATGCATGTGTACTCATTGTTATAGTTTCAAATTATAGTTTACAAATAATTACAAGTTTAAATGGCATTCAATATCAATTTAGTATAGTACAAGGGGCATGATATTCATTCATGTTCATGTTACTATATTGTAAATTTAAAATATATCAATTTTTATAGTTTCAAAAGTTAAAAGTTTAAATTAGAATCTAGATCCATTTACAGTGGTGTGGTTCATCTCTTTTTTCAAGTGGTCGAAGTTAGACTTTATTAATACTCAATGTCTATGGTTGCACTTTATCTAGCAAAATTTAGTGGTTCCACGCTCTTCTCCTACCATGTTTGAGTCCAGTGACACTCAACTTATACTACAATGTAACAAGCCACATTTGGTTGTTCTAGCCTTCAATTATTCTATAAGAGCACTCTATTATATTTAGATCATAAAATATTTCTAAATAAATGGCTTTCACTAGTTATCAAAATTGAGACTTGATCACTCTCAATTCACCATAGTTCAACATGTCTCCAAGGACCTCAACAAGGGGGAACACATTTCTCCACATTCAAGTTACAAGGAAATTAGATTGCATACTCTTTTAGGTGTATTATAACCTTACTCTCTTTTCAAATTTAAAGTTTTAGATTTTTAAATTTTCAAATATGGACAATAACTACTTTCAACAGCAATATTGAAAGTTTTTTACATTGAGACATCTTGCACAATCAAGCTTCACATCAAAAGACAAAGTATGTATACACACTTAGGTTCGCATCTCCTTTACTCTAATAATTTCAATTTATTAGATCACTAGAACAAGGAATGGGGAATGTATAAATTCAAATTTAATCATTAAATGTTTGAGAATGTTTAATCTTGATATCCTTACCCCTCTTGGTCTATTCACCATTCTGTTAACTAGAAATCTCCACAAGAGCCTTGACTATTCCATTTATTGTCTTGTAATTACCTAAAACATCATTAAAACATCCCTATTATGGTTATTTTTTCTTTTCAAACTAATTATAGCAGTCTTTATCCTTCTAAGACAAGATCGTGCTAGGTAGACAAGGTCATAGCCTAGCCTTGTTCACTAATGCACCATTTTTCCCTGTGCTCCAATGATAAATTTTCAAATTTGAGACATTTCATTTTACCCCTCTTGATCTAAGGTTATTTGACATAAATATTCCAAATAATCCTCTATATAGGCACATCAATTCCTCTCAAAGCATCACCTAACAACTAATAAAACACATTGATTAAAATATTACTAATCTTTCTAATTTAATTTATGTTTTATTATAATATTTATAGGCCAAGTTTGAAGCTATTTTATTATAAGTCAAGGGTAGTCATTATCAAGCATTTAAGTCAATATATCTATTTTCATTAATATATAAAATTCAAGATTCACACACTTACTCTAGGAGGAAGAAATACATCAATCTAAGACCCTTTTGGGCTATGTAGGCAACACTCAAATTATGTAGATTTTTCTTAAGATATTTTGGCTATTCCATTCCTTATTTGTATTTGATTTTTTTTTTGTTTTATTATGTAGTAACTAAGGTTTTAATTTTATAAGTCTTCCACATGATAAATTGGGATACAGTCAATCAATAAGTCATCATAAATAGGTCCATAGTTTCACATAAGAAAATTAATCGCATAATTAACTAGGATACAGTTGTAATCAATAGACAAGGACATAGTACAGACCTATCCTCCTAGTTTATCCTTGTCCTAGTAAAATTTAAATGGAATACACATGATTTAATCTTTTAGGGTTTTATAAATGTAAATCCTAAGTTAGATTAAAAGGTTGAGTTGTCTAAATTGGTTAAATAATATTTAATAATTAACCACTGATTTATTATAGCTTTTGACTTATTTTGCCTTTCTAAAAATAGTAATAAATATGTACAAATAGAAACTTATCTATAAAATGACAATCACAAAAGATATAGGTTCTGAACAGGTCTGAATATTGTCAATAGGGTCCCAAGGTCTGATTCTTTACTAGATAGTAGTACCCCACCTAGACAGTAGCACCATGTTGCTCTAGTGTCCTCAAAATAGCACTTGTGTCCTATTTATAGGACTTTTCAAATTTTTTGGGAGCACATGCACCTATGTTTTTGGTTTTATTCTTGTGCACATGAAATCTATAACTTTGTATTGTGCCTAAAAAATATGATTTAGTGTGCAAACCCTAATCCTCCTTATAAATATGACATGAGATAAAAATGTGTGTTCATTAGTAGGATAGGCTAGACATCCTCAACACCCTGGTGTGAAGAGAGTTGTCTACATACCAATACTCTAAGGAGGGATCAAGCATGATGTAGTTCTCCCACTTAGTGTTTGGTGTAAGTGTAAGTGAATGCTAGAATGAGAGTGGTCTTAAATGTCATGAGTGTGCTTGAGATTGAAAATACTTGAAATCTGAGCTTAAGGTAGATGTAGATGGTAGTATGCATAATAGTGATCAATTACCTTGATTTTTCTCAATTTATTTCTTATTTGAATAGGCTTTTTGCATCTATTTTCCATATAGTAGATAGAGGTCTAATAGTCTTATATTTATAATGATTCGTGGCTTGTGAAAATAATAAAATGTACTTAGGTTAACCTTAAGAGGGGAACACATTTAAAAATATATTCATTTAGGAGATTTAGGGAAATCGACTATTGTGCCAAGTTGGGGACACTAGTGCCATGTGGCTCTAGTGTCTTTAATGTGGTGCTAGTGTCCAGCTAGAAAGCTACTAGGCACACTGGGTTGGGATTTGAGAATCCTATTTTGGGATTATGTTTGAGATGACAAAATATGTCTATGGTCTATCTAGAAAGGTGTGATAAAGGATCTAGGATAGGCCTAGGGTTAATCTAGGAATAGGTTATCTCAAGCAACACTCTTAGCATCCAAATACCACTTTTAGGTGATTACATTTGCCCCCTTTATGATAGAAATGTAGCAAAGAAAAATAACTAGTATAAAGTAAAAATGAGCATACCTAAACTTACCTAAGAATTGAAGCCCTTGTAATTGAGTTTGAGTATGTGAAGTTAGTTGTGCGTATGTGAAACATGATCCAAAGTAATGACCTACAATGAAATTTGTAAAAATTAGTCCTTAATTAAGATATTATCAAAATCAAAAGACTATGTTGAATAAATTAACTGAGTAAAGTTGAGTAAAGAGATAGAAAAGAGTAAAGTAATGAATACACCTCATTACGTACGAGAACCAATGCATGAATTTGGTGATAACCTATGTATATAAGTGTACATAGTTATCAAATCATTAAATAGTTTGGACTGATTTAATAGCTTGCTCAATCCTCATATGTGGGTGGCTTAAGAACTCAATCTAATTTTACTTCATCATTCCCCACCCTTGCTTGGTGGATCATGACATGTGAATAGCTTGGATAAGACTATAAGTGTGTCTAACCCTCTCATGTCGGTGTCTCAATAACTCAAGTAGGTTATGACTCCATCATTGCCCACCCATGTCAAGTAGATGCTCTGAAACTAAACTCTAAAAAAGTGTTGAAAGTATATGACTATGTATGTTGGTTTTGTAGCCATTTGGGTACACTGAGAACCTTTGGGCGACTCAAGAATTCCAACCACTATAGATGAAGTAAGGCATGAAATTGGTGACAACCTGGAATATGATAGCAAGTGTATATATCATAGAGAATTACATGGAGTTTATCCTTCCATCTAATCAACCTATGTGTAATTGAGCATTTGGAAATTATGTGCCATACACATGCCCCCAATTTGATATCTGAGTATATTAATTCTAGACTGAGTATGTAATAATTAAATATATGTATATAAACTGAACGTGGGATTGATCATGTTGTGTATGATGCCCCCAAATTTGAGAAATTGGTATGAATCTTAGCTAAAATAAGTGTATCTGAGTAAAATATGAACATAATTGTCAAACATGTGACTATATGTTTTTAAATCTATACTATACCTGGTGTACTAGTCTATCTAATCTGGACTACCCTAAAATTGGGGCTATTAGATAGTAGTGCCATGTACTGGATAGTAGCACCATGTGGTTCTAGTGTCCCAATCTAGGTATTAATGTCTATCCGATCTGAAATCTAGATGATCTGAACTACTTTTTAAGTCCCTCTTTTTTCCTATGTCTAACCTGTGTCTAATTTCTGAAACTGAGCTTGTGTGCTAAAACAAGATTTGTGAATATAAATGTGGGAGCCTAACCTCTATGAAAAACCCCTATGAATGCCCCCTCTTTTGAGGGTAGTTATGTAATCTATGTAAGAATTGTCCTCAAAAGTAGTAACTCTACAAAATGTGTTAGTCGGGGCATGTATATGATAACTTCAAGATATTCCAATACAATGTGCAAACACAACATCAAAATGTAAAAGAATCTAATAATAAGTAGGTAATGTAAGATGTATGTTGTAATCTATCATTTCACAAGGGTGCCAAGATAGATGTAATCAATGTCTATAACATCAAATATGAATAGCTACCTAGGGGGATGGGGCATGATATCCATCACATCACCCAAGTAGGAGGAGTAGATGCATGATGTCCCTTATGGCATCGAAGATTGGTATGTGTAACAATAAAATACAAGTGTCATGGTGAATATGTATACAAGGAAGCATACATACAAAACACATGAGGATGTAAAATTAGACTAAGGGGCCACAATACAAAGGATATGGGCACATGTCACTAAATCTGAGTATAGAAGGCATATAATGACATGTTACAATGTCCACATACTCAAGCAACAATCAATTTAGCTTAGAACCACATAAAAAGACATGTTCAAATGTCTACATATACAATCAGTAAAGCACACACAAGGGACATGGGCACATGTCTAAGGCATACAAATATAGAAGTAGAATAGATCCAAAGAGTAATGGCATATTCAAATTCCCTCGAATCGAAGAAGCATAGGAAACACAATCAATTCTAAACTTGGAAAGCTAGAAATGAAAGCATGGATAACTATGTAGTAAAAATTTGTGTAAATTCTAGTGATGTACATATGTTGATTCTAACTAGTGATAGTCAATAAAAAAAATCTGAGAAATGAGTAACAATGATCAATATCAAGATTTATCAATGTGTAAACTAGAATGTGTAGAATGTAAAGATAGAACTTGTTAATAACAATTGTGTATGAGATGCCCTCAAGTGGGTGGATTTATCAAATGAATAAACTTGGATTAGTGTGTATGCCCCTAGTGGGTAGTTGGTAGCAAGTCTAAACTAGTGTAGTAGATCGAAGTCCCATATGTAATCTGCAAGCACTCGATAAGAACAAGTCAAGCATATGTGTTTGATAAAAATTGACTATACTAAGATATCTAGAATATGTAATATATAAAAATTAGAAGAAATGTAAACCTAGAAATACATAAAATCTATAAATTTTATGTGTTTTGAGTAATATTTGAATGTTTTTATGTTTTGACATGTTGTATTATTTTTGCATTTTTTGGATATAAGCTATGTATAAGTAAATCAAAATAAATTATGTACAAGGAGTGAGAGAGAGAAGGAAGTATGTACAAGATTAAGAACCATACTAACCAATGAGTCTTATAGGAGACTCAATATCATTGTGGCCTATGTCAAAAATAAGAATGGTAATCTCTCATGCAATGTAATTGTTATGTTGTAGTTAAATGTTATTACAGTAGGAATCTGAGTATTGTTCATCATCAAAATCATAATACCTAGAGTGTTAGAGGGAATTACCTGATACTATGGATTTGACCTTTGGAAGATTGATTGTGACTTTTCCCTTTAAAATTGTGATTACTATAGACATATAGTGTTGTGGAGGCTCTTTGTCTAGAAAACCTATTTTGAGAATGATTGTTTGTGTAGCATGATTTTGACTTTTAACTTACGATCTTTCTCTTTTTTTAACATGTCATGTGTATCTCACTATTTTTATTTGATAAACTATATCTGTGACTAATGTTCCTTAGGATGTTCAATAAATCCCAAACCCTAATGACCAATATTATCAACTGCTAGAATAGGAAAAGTGGTGTCTTGGGTTTCCTTGCCCAAACCTTGACCATGATAATCAAACTATTGTCAATACTTTTGACCAAAGTAGTACCATATTTAAAGTTGAGCCTCATTTTGGAGAGGTGGATTTGATTGATTTATATGTGTTTACTGTAATGTTTCTTGATCTAATTATGTTTTTTGAACCTCATGTTTTTTTTAATTATGCTTTGCTAACTAGTTTTGTATTGTTTCTAAATTTGACCCTTTTTAAATTGGTGGATATTCCATTATATGTTGTGTGGATGAAGTGTCACTACGTGAGTCATTTGTATCCATTATCTATTGTATTTTCCTTTTCAATTCTAAACATGAATCAGTGTAGTACCCATGCATTCTATGATATGCACCAAAATATTTGGATCTCCTCATTAGGTGTAAAGGGGGTAGGTTGATCAACTTAAATGTAATCATTTACCTTAGTACCTCACTTGAGTTTTATTTGACATTAAAAAAAAAATTGAATAACTAATTGTAGATGTACTTTGTTGTGATTTATGATTTGGATACATAACATTGTTTGGCACAAATTGACTAGGTGAACATGCATATACATTATTTACACTATTATGCTCTTGAGGCCTTTATATTATAAATTATTTTTCCAATTTTTATGTAATAGTTGATTATGATTTTTTAAATCTATAATTATCTTGTTCAACTTATAATTTGACATGAGTCTCACAATTGCAAAACCTAGCTATTTTTAATTAAACATGTAGGCACACACCCTATAGGGAAGAGGTATAAATAGGTTGAGTATAGGGAATAGTGACATTGGTATAGGCGACATCATCTTGTGGAGGAATGATAGCATGGACCTAATTAGAGGGAAAGTATCTATCACCCTCATGAAGATGAGGAGGAGAAGGAGATTCTTTCCTCTACATAAGATATGGAATTAAAACTTTAAACATAGTTGTTAGCTTATGTGTTAAATCCTCTATGTGTGTATGGATTTTCTTGTTAATGGAATTCCACATAGAATAAATATAGCATTATATGAGATATGACATATATTTTAATTGATATAAAGCATCATCTATACATGATTTCATTCTGAATTAAAGGGAACAAGCATGCAAATGAAAGTATTAAATTTTGCAACGAAAAGTGATTAATTTATTATGTCACTATGATCATGATTATATGAAATATAGATTAGAAGATATATGGATCTAAAATATAATTTATGGAAATGTAAACCCCAAGGTTATATAGGGTTAGGGTTTTGTTGAGTTATGGTTGTGGTGCAAAATTTTAAATTATGTTTAAATATATAAAACCCTAATGTGATATTGATTTAATGAGCTAGGTTATGCCAAAAAATTAGAAAAATAGAAGTTTGGAACCCTAATTTAATGCAAAAAAATTTGGAGAATGCAAACTATGGTTTTAAACAATATTCAAATTATGTTAGGTTCATCAAATGATTTAACCTTTTAGGGTTTTACAAATGTAAATCTTTACTTAGATTAAAGGGTTGAGTTGTTTAAATTAGTTAAATAATATGAAATAATTAACCACTAATTTTTATAGATTTTAAATTATTTTACCTTTATAAAAATAGTAATAAATATGTGCAAATAGAGACTTATCTATAAAATGGCTGTCGTGGAAGATCTAGGTTCTAAAAATTGGGTTTTGGACAGGTCTGAGTGTCATCAATAAGGTCTTAGGGTCTGATTATTCACTGAATAGTAGCACCCCACCTGGATAGTAGCACCATGCTACTCTAGTGTCCTAAAATGGTACTAGTGTCCTCTTTTTAGGATTGTTCCTATTTTATGGGAGTACATGTCCTTGTGTTTCTAGGTTCTGTTCCTACATTCATGAAATCTAAAACTCTATATTATGCTTGGAAAATATAATTTGGTATGTAAACCCTAATCCTCCTTACAAGTATAGCATGAGCTAAAAATGTATGTTTATTAGTAGGATAGGTTTGACATCCTCAACACCATGATATGAAGAGAGTTTCTTACATACTAATACTCTGAGGAGGGATCAAGCTCAATGTAGTTCTCCCACCTAGTGTTTGGTGCAAGTGCAAGTGAATGCTTGAATAAGAATGGCCTTGAATGCCTTGAGTGTGCTTGAGATTGAAAATCTTTGAAATATGTGATTAGGGTAGCTATGGATGGTAGTATTCAAAATTAGGTAAAAATAGGGATCAATTACCTTGATTTTGCTCAACTTGTTTCTTATTTGAATAGTATTTTTCCATCTATTTTCCATCTAGTGAATAGAGGTCTAATAATCTTATATCTATAGTGATCTATAGATTTTTTAGATAATAAAATCTACTTAGGCCAACCTTAGGAGGGGCACATGTTAAAAAATATATCTATTTCAGAGAGTTAGGTCAAGGGACACTAGCACCAAGTTGGGGACACTAGCACCATGTGGCTCTAGTGTCCTTAATGTCACGCTAGTGTCCAGCTGGTAGACTACTGGGCACACTAGGTTAAGATCTAATAATTTTGTTTTGGGACTATTTTTGAGTTGATAGAAGGTGTCTTTATTCTACACAATGATTGAAAAGGTGTAATAAAGGCTTTAAGATAGTCCTAGGGCTAAGACAGGAATAGATTGTCTCAAGTAACACTCTTAACATCCAAATACCACTTTCAGGTGATTACAATCCACAAGCATTAAGAGTGAACACAATAATATATGCCCATATAGTATGTTGGAAAGAATAGTTTTGCATATGAGGTACTATCCTTTTGATGATGTTATGGTTGATTAGTTATTTTACATAAAATCATAAGAAGCTAACTCCCTTATTTTTTGTTATACTAATGATTATAGTGCCCCTACATTATCTCTTCTAAGATAACAATGGGGAATTGTAATAATTTCATGCAAGGTTGAAGGCCCACAAAGGATTGGGATAAGGTTGAGTAGCCTTAATGGGCACAGTGAAGGTCTAAAAGGCATAAATGATAAAAATATTGTTAGTGAGATGTGGTAGTAGGGATGTTCTTAGTGGTGGTGTAGATTTGGTGACTATGGTGAGTATCTGAAGAGGTGGAAAATATTGAATACATGTTTACTAAAAAATAAAGTAAAATTTTGTCATTATTACCCATTTATTTGAATAAAATGCCAGACACATGAAATTTATTCAACTCATAAATTAATGAAATATTTACTTTAAATGTTATTGTAATTACTTTCCACCTAAAAACAAATGGAGAATATTATTTAATATATGAGACCAAATCGAGATCTGAAACATGAAAGAATAATTTTAAAGAGAGAATGCAAAAACACCATTCAATAAGTCTACTTCAAAAAATCAAATAAGAAAAACTATGAAAATGAATAAAGAATAATTTTAGTCATTATTATAGTCCACAAAATCAAGGTTCAATATAAAAATAATAATTTAGATTACAATTAAGGATCTAACTAAAAATAATAATTTAATTTAGAGCTAGGGATCTTGAGCTTATCATAATAGTTTAGTTAATGCTCGTAATTGTAAATATGCTTTGGCTTTATATTGGTAACCACCTTATTCATGTCTCATGCAAATTGTGCAGGTTGATTCTCAAGAACTTATATAATTATACTAAGTATTAATATAAAACTTTATGATAAATTTGGGTAACATCTTATACAATAGATAGTGCATGTATTTATCCATCATTTCATCTAATTACCATCTTATTAAATAAAGTGTTACATTTGACATTTAATGAATTGTATATAGTTGAGGACATTCACATGATTATTTATAAATATCTAATTAGTAGATAATGATAGGGACTAAATGTGATGGTCTACCTCGTGCATCATGAATTTTTTTTATGACAACTATTTATTCAACATTGCCCATCAAATTATAGTATAGTTCATAATAGAAGAAATAAGTATTAAATATAATTTATATATTTATTATAATCATTTAAAAATGTTGATGGTCTCCAAATTTTCACCTTCCATCTAATATAGTCTACTAAAAAAATTAATTGTATTTTATAGATTAAAAGCACAAATAGGATTATATTACAAAATGGGAAGAATTAGAAGCATTGTGGTTTGAGGGATCAAGGAATACAGAGAATTTTTTTCTCAAAAGAAAGAAACAATCAAGTAGGGATTTTGGAGGGTCAACACATAATGTTTGGGCTAGAGGGGATCCTTTCCCCACCCAAAAACCATCCTTTAGGCAGATGGTGATAGGAGCAACTTCATCAATTTTAAAGATAGAGATTAATGCTTTCATGAGGGTAGCAGGTAAAAAAATCCACAAGGTAGAGCAGAGGGACCTAGTAGGACATGCATGTAAGTGGAAGAAGAAAATTTGATTACTTAGTAGGACTCATTATAAAAAAAACATAGCTAAGCTTTATGGCAAGAGCTTGATCTATAAATTTATGGGGGCACAACTAACACTGGAAGAGTTGCATGCATGGACTAAGAAGAACTGGAGGACAAATAAAGAATATGAATAGAGGACATGTACTAAATGATAATTTATTTGAGTCTTTTCAAATTAATTAAATCAATATAGATTCTTTGAAGGAGGACTATACTTTTTTAGAAATGTGGGCCTATTTATGAAGCATTGGCACACAGCTTTCAAACCAATGAAGGAGTTGCCAATAATAGTACTAGTGTGGACTAATTATAGATCTCCCATAGGAATTATGGTAAAGTTTTTATAAATAATTACTTATTTTATTGGTAAGCCTATAGATGTTATTAAACCACATCATGGAAAGGGTTTATCTATCTACGCTAGGATATGTGTGGAACTACATCTAATCAGATTGCTACCCAAGAATGTTACGTTGAAAGTAGCAGAGATGGAATGGATTCAAGATATAGATTATGAAATCATTCCCTTCAAGTGTAGAGGATGCCATGAATATGGATATTTAATTAAAGAATGTCCTACAATCCAAAAATTAATATACCAGAGAAAATACCGAAAGCCATGGAAATGGATGAGGAGGGTTTCATAAAACCAAAGAAGAAACACACTATCAAAATTAAGATTAAAATGATTAAAAAATACATTCCAAAAGAGAGAAAAATTTCTAGAATGGAAGAATGAATAGTAATGGAAGGATTAGATACGATACCAAAAATTCAAAGATAGGGAGATCATAAAAAATAGGAATGGGAAGACGTAACAACAAAATATGACTTCAAAGAGGACATTGAAAATCTACTCAAAGAAGGTAACATAGGGAAGAAGGAGAAATAAAAATAATATTGAGTAAAAAGAAATGCAAAGAAAAGTAAAAGGACAGGGTAAAGGGCAACAACATTGAGAAAACTAGATAAATAATGAGGAAATAGAAATAGAGAGCAGAAGTGAAGAGGACATGGTAGGAATCAAGCAAACCCCTAACCTTAATCACAAAGGAAACTTTGGCAAGAGAAAAATATGGAGACCCGACAAGAAAAAAAAGAGACAAGAGGAGGCAATGGAGGCCATAGGGGCAGGAACTCAAAATTTTGTAGATGGCTTCTTGGTGAGCACCAAGCAAAGTGATATTTTATAATGCAGATCATATCTTGAAACATAAGGGGACTCAATGCCCCCTCCAATAGGAGATCATAGAGACATCTAATTATTCAATGCAATCTTGTTATTGTGATGATTCAAGAAACAAAAATAGGCAATCTTAATAGATCTAAAAAAATATTATCAGATAAATATAGAATGGAAATAACCAAAAATAATGTTGAGGAATCGATAGGTGGAATGGCCATTATATAGGAGGCTAATTTGACCAAGATTGAGGTTTTACAAAATCAAAAGTAGTTTATAGTTTGTGAGGTTGAATGGAGAAGGGTAGCGCTAAATTTTTTCCTAGTAAATTTATATAGAGCTCAAAATAAAGAGGAAAAAGAGAAATCTTGGATAAGGCTAGAAGAGATCATCAATATTAGACAGGAGGAATTCTAGTTAATAGGAGGATATTTCAATACACACCTAGATTCGACAAAAAATAGGGGAAACATGAGGGATAAATATCACAATAGCTTCCAAACTTTCTTAGACAGATCAAATCTTTGGGATATAAAAATGAAACAAGGATGGTTTAATTAGAGCAATAAGAGAAGGGGTAAGGAATTCATCCTAGAAAGGCTAGACCACTTCCTAACCAAAAGAAATTGGTTTGACCAAAAGCATATTTTAGAGATAGATGTGATAAAAATTGTTGGTTCATATCACTAGCCAATAACACTACAAATAACTCATAAGATATAACCTAGTAGATCTCCTTTTAGATTTAAGAAAACATGGATGGATAAACCTAATTTTTACAATTTTGTTGCTCAGTTATGGACCGCCCCAAGTCAAAGTAAAGGGACAAAATTGTTTGTCTTCTCACAGAAGTTGAAGGAACTAAAGGAAGGGCTATTAAAATTCTATTAGGAACATATTTCAAGATAAAGAAGAGCTTCTGAGGAAAAGCAGTGAGATCCAAGGGCTGAAAATGGAAGGGCATGAGTCAACATAACTAATAAGAGAAGAGGAAGAAATGGCCAGAAAGCTGGAGGAGGTTTATATTAAAAAATAAATATATTGGAAGTAAAAGTCCAGGATCATATGGTTGAAAGAGAGGGATAAAAACACAAAGTTCTTCCATTTATCATGCAAGAATAGAAGATAAAATAATTACATTAAAAATTTGGAGTCACCAAAAGGAAACAACATTGAGGAAGAAGAAGAGATAAATGAATACTTGATCAAATACTTGGAGGGAATGATAAGTAAGGAGGAAGAGTAAAATGAGGAAGATCAGGAAGAATTTGTGAGACATAACCCCAATAAGATAACCCAATCTAACAATGGAAGCTTAATGGTGGATATCTCACTGGAGGAGGTGAAGGGGACAATCTTTGAAATGGTAGGGGATCGATCACCTAGGCCAGATGGATTTTTGGCTAAGTTCTTTTAACATTTCTGGGATCTCATAGGTGAAAATATTAGTGAAGTGTTACAAGTATCGAAGGAGTCCAAAAGAATGTTGAAAGTAATTAATTCCATGTTCTTAGTGCTGATACCTAAGAAATCTAAAGGTAAGACACCTAAATATTTTAGACTAATCTCCCTTTGTAATATTATTTACAAGATAATTTTGAATGTTATAGAAAATAGGTTATATAATCTCCTCCCAAAACTCATATTATAGGAGCAAGGGGGTTCGTAAAAGGAAAGCAAAATTTTAATGTAATTATGATAGCACATGAGATAATCCACTCACTACACATAAGTAAAAGGTAAGGTATGTTGATAAAACTAGATATTGTCAAGGCTTATGATAAATTTGACTAGAATTTCCTAGATAAAATAATTCAAAAGTTTGGTTTTAGGGAGGATTGGAGAAGATGGATAAAGAGTTGTTATGAAATAACTAAGTTCTTGATTATGATAAATGGGTCACCTGAAGGGTTTTTCTCATCAACTAAGGGTCTCAAACAAGGAGATCCTTTATCTCTATATCTAGTTATCATCATGTTGAAAGCAGTAGGAAGGAGGATAAGAGCACTCAAAGAGAAAGGTAAAGTAAAAGGGATGCAATTAGTAACAAGAAAATCCACCCACACTCACCTACAGTTTGTGGATGACACAATGTTATTTGCTCAGTCTAGACTTCAAGAAATCAAATCCATAAGGGACCTATTGAAAAGTTATGAAAATTCCTATGGGTAATCCATTAATAAAAATAAATCAAAAAAATTCTTCATAAATGTCTCTCAAAATCTACAAATCTTCTTGTCAATAATCTTAGGTTTTGGGCTAGCCACGATGCTAGATAACTACTTGGGATTTATGCTAATTACAGGGAAAGGGGATAAGAATCTTTGGCAGACTATTCTAGAAAAGATGAATAAAAAATCTGAGTAAATAGAAAGGTAAGTACCTGACCTATGCAAGTAGGATAACCCTTATTAGGTCCATGTTACAAACCATCATCAATTACTAATTTTATCTATTTAAAGGTGCCTAAACCAATTTTAACATAAATGGGTAGGGTCCTTAGTAGTTTATTATGGCAAGGAACAAGAGAAAAGGCCAAGACACCTGTTTGGCCTGGAAAAAGATATGCAAGCCATTAGATCAGGGGGAGAAGGAATAATAAATCTACAAAAGATGAACTTGAAGCTATTGGAAAAGCTTATTTAAAGAGCAAGAACAAGATGGAGTGAGCTACGTAGAGGAAAATATCTAGATGATAGGAACCTGAGTAGAATGTTTATTGCTCAGGACCTCCCGAGTGGATCCCCTATATGGAATAGCATGAAGGAGGCTAGGGTAATTATCTTGAAATTCTTATTCCACTAAGTTAATAATGGAGATGATACTAAGTTCTGGGAAGATAACTAGGTGATTAAAAAAACTATTGAAAATAGAACATAGATTTGTAGTGATCAAAGAAGGAAGTATTAGGAAGTGAGTGAGAAAAGTAAAAGAGTATTGGGAAGAGAAAATACTGGTAGGGTTCATAATAGTGATGTGGAAATGAATTTAGAATAGAGATGGAATCCATAACTAAGCAAGAAGGACCTTAATGAAATATTAAAAGGATACATGATTCCTTAGAGCCCATATCCAGATAAGATTAGATGGAATATAAAAGGAATAGGGGAATACTATGTGAAATAAGGCTATGAAGCATAGGAAGAAGACATGCAGAGGGACCCAATGACTTCAGTTTGGAAAAACATATGGAAATCAAAAGCATGGCCTAAAATGAAAATTTTCCTATGGTTGGAAACACATGGGAAGATTTTGACATGGGAGAATCTAAATAAAAGAGGGAGCCAAGGCCCAATAAGATGTGTCATGTGTTTGAATAGTGAAAAGAACTTAGATCACCTTTTGCTACACTACAATTTTACATCTGACCTATGGAACATGTTTTTATACAAGTTTAATCTAAAAAGGAGTACAAGTGATAGAATATGTAATCAGTTGAAGGCTTGACACTAGATCAAGGGAATAAATATTTTAAATGATATATGGAACATAGGCCCAAGATTTATAACATGGAAAATATGGTTGGAAAGGAACAAATGCATCTTTAAGGCTAAGACAAGAAATAAAAATAACAAGTAAATATGGAGGGAAGTGGAAGCCAGTAGCAAGCAGGTCATCATAGTATCCAAACAAACTAAGAATAAGGAAGTGAATCTAAAGGAAGTCAAAATTATGCATAACAGGGAGGAGACCAGGAAAATCTATGAGTCTCTGCAACCAAGTGAAAAATAAAAGAGAAAACACTTAAGTAAAAAAGTGAAGTGGAAGCCCTAGAACAGAACTAACATAAGGTAAACTTTGATGGAGTGTCAAAATAAAACCCAGGTTAATCTAAGGTAGGCTATTTAATTAGAGATCACCTTGGGTAGGTAAGATCCTTTAATTTAGCTTTTATTGGTTGTAATATAAATAATGTAGTGAAATCATAAGGACTAATGGTGGGTCTGAGGATGGCCATCGAAGAAAAAATCATAAGTCTATAAATAGAAGGTGACTCACTAATCATCATGAACACATTAGAAAATAAAAATAACAATTTAAATTGGTGCTTACAAGGGGTGGTGGAGGAGGTGAGTAGCTTGTGTAATAAATTTAAGGAGGTTAAACTAAGACATATACCTTAAGAAGGAAATAAGGCAGTGGATTGGCTTACAAATTATGGAATAAATTTGAAACAAAAGAGAAAGAAGGAAACATGAGGAATATATTGGAAGAAAAAGAAATGAGGGATTTAAAATAAATTATTTTAAAAGAATTTTAGAACTAAAGAGCATAAGTATGGATAGTAGAATGGTAATTGCCAAAAATAAAATTGGCACCAACTTGCACAAAAGGAAAGTTGAGTTACCAAACTTAAGAAGATGAGGAACGACACAACTAGAGGAAGGTGGGAGGGAAGTTAGCTAGCTGGGGTGACACATCAAGAGAATTTTTTTCCAAAAAATGAAAAAAATCAAGCAAAAAGAAACCTGTGACCTGGCAATTACTATGTGCAATGAGAAAAGAGAGAGTTAGATTAAAATTAAAGTATTGCGATGGCAGGAAGGGTTGGAAACAGGTAGTAATGGGAGATACTTTTCATAAAGGAAGAACAAGGAGGAGAAGATGGAAGAAGAAAGGAATAAATACTGGTGAGTATAGGATAGAATTAGAAGATTTTTTCTAGAACTTTGCAAATCTAGCATAGTGGTGAGAAACTGGTCTGGAACTAATCATGGCACTGCTACATGTAATACAATTGTTATTAACTATTTTGATCAATATTTTGGAAAAAATTAGATCAGTTACTGAACATCTAGCTCAAGAGATGATAAGAGGACATAATGAGGTAAGAGAGGAGCAAAATCATGTAGAAACTATTGGGGAGGTTAAAGAAAATGGCGCTAAGGAGCTCTCCCATGTTGCCCAAGAAGTACACATGTATTTGGAGAGAGGCAAAGAGGGTATTAGTGATAGTATAGTAGAAACACAAAAGTACCAAAGATAAAAAAAAGTGGTAGAACTAAATCAAGAAGATAGCATCAACCAAGAAGAGGAAAGGGAAATGATTTTCAGAGGTCAATGCTTCTACGCCACCTTCCAAGAAGGAAGAAGGTGGATAATAAGAAGTGGGTATCAAAATGAAGCACAGGAAAAAGGCAAACAAAAAGTAAGTGAACTAGAGAATGGGGGAGATTAAAATTATGGAAAGAGAAAGGGTGGAGTGACCCAAGAAGGACTCATGAATAGGCAATTTGTTATTAAGATAGAGTAAAATTAGCAAGACATAAGTTGGAAACATGGTGAAGATTTGATTCCCTACAGAACAAGAGTCAATATGGAAGCCAGAGTAATGAATAATCTTAAAGAATTCGCTATGGGGATTAATGTAATTAAGGAGGTAGTGGAAAGTATTAGAACCGTGGTGGCAAAGTGGAATAATGAAAATCTAAAACAATGGAAAGACCTAGAGGATTTAACAAAGAGGTTCAGAGAATTTTTTATGGCCTATTTTAATTTGACAAAGGCCATAAATGATAGTTTTATCCATATAAATAACTTCATGAAAAATAGTGGAAAGGAGTTGAGGGTGCACACACAAGTTTTGAAAATGTTCTGAATAAACATAAATGAAATTGAGGGGGTACAGAACATATTTTCAAGCATTGTTGAGGACACCATGAACATAAAATAACATTTGCACCATTGGCATTGTGTGCAGAATAACAATCAACACACCAACCATCATATGGAGGAAGCAGGAGACGAAGAGGAAGAATAGTATATGAGAACTAAAATCTAGTATATTATGTTATGACTAGACACTAGTCTTTAGTGGTATCTTGGGACCTTGTTGATGTATAAGGTTCTAGTTTATGATTTTTTGGCTTACCTGTATGAGCTTTTTAGTAGTTTCTTGAATAAAACTTTTATTTATTAAAAAAAACACAAATAAGATTATACGATCATCTAATTTATCTTCTAAATAGATAAAACATAAATAATACAAATATCTTAAATAAATTTATTTGAGATGTGTGTGTATATATATATATATAATAGCCCAAAATCTACCATATGCTCAAGATATATAACTTTTTCAACAACTTTCTTCAAATAAAAACATTGTAATTATTAGTATAAGGAAGAAGATTTTTTGATGCTTTATATTTCTCGATATAAATGATTTGTGTTAAACCCTTAAAAAATAAACTTATGGATACATTGGCTTATTAGTACCTACCCGTCAGGTACTATTGTAATTGCTTATGGCTATTATTTTCATCTGGATGTAGTCCATAGCCAATGGTAATTTATGCTTCCAAAAAAATTAAATTAGTTTATAATGTTTTCCAAATTTTTATTATTTTAGCTAGTTATTGATAATGAGTGAATAGATTTGGCATACAGTGTCCAATCAAAAAACATAGGAACTTCATCAACATATATCCAAATAATTGTAATAATGTTTCATGAAATAGATAAAGTGTCATGTTTTAGCTTTCCCATAGACAACGTCAATTTTTGGTTGCATACGGCCACCTGAGTGACATGGTATACGTGTCTTCAGCTGGAGAAATGAACACGTGTTTGTTATTATTATTTCCACACCTTATACTCGGCTGGCAAGTGATCGACATTGCAAATTTAGATAGTCATATGGCCTGTTCTATTGATAAACATTACGAAATTTGCAATTTGTTTCACTGATTTCCCCATTGTGCCTTACATAGCTATCATCGTTAACAGGTTTGTGTTTTACCTATCATGGTTGACTATTACACTATTTAAAAAAACATTATTTCTATTACTTTTGCTCGTTGTTTCTTTTATGCATGTCTGAAATATACTCATTCTTCAAATTCTTCATATCTTTTTAAAATATAAATAAAATATTGAATTAATTAATGGTCACAAGTGAACTGATGTCATTTTCAAAAAAAAAAATGCTAGCATGGATGTTTTTCATCTCGGTAGTGAATTACTAATACCTATTTCTAAAATAAGACATGACAGCTAATTTATTTAACTCAGCGTAGATATCCAAGCTTATCAACATGTAGCTTCCTCTAGCTATAGCTAATTTTTATGCATTTGTAGGAGCATAAAGTGCAAATGGTAATCACAGCACAATCCCTAAAACCAATTGTTACCAAAAATAATAATTTTTGTTTTGGGTAATCTACTACTGCAGTAAACTACATATGGGCTACATTGTATAATCCCCGCCCTTTTTTCCCTCAATAAATCACTTTCCATAGTGGTAACATACCAACCATCGAGAGATTATAACAAACCATTTATTTCGTAGAGATGCAGAATCATAGTTCCTTTGTTATGACTCATTTCCTACATTAGAGTAGTATGAGTTTGACAAAGAAGCAACCACATAGGCATTCAAAGAACGGACTCTCCCCATAGCAGATACAAGTTAAAAATCAATGTCAAAAATCTAAATCAAAGAGATTATGATGTGTTTAACTATAACAACTAAATTTCATGTATGTTGGACAAGACTTGTTCATAGTTATTGGTGAATTTTGTTTCAAATTTTTGAATTTATAAAAAAAATTATATTGACCTATGTGAAGCTTCCCTACTGTTTTATTCAGTTATTTATTTAAGTTCAATTTTTCTTTAAAATGTTAGTTCATTTTTTTAATTCATTTAATTTCTTATTTGTTTTACTTGTTTATTCATTTATTTTTTTGGGTTGTCATTTTTTTTATTTCTTAAACAAGTTTATTCAATAAAATGAAATAAAAATTTGCCTTCATTTTTAGGTGTGTGCTCATGGTGCAAAAGCCTCTAAGGTTTGTATGTAGTCTTGCAACATGCAAAAAAACCATTTTTTTGGCAACATTAAACATCTTCATATTTAATGTATATGTATCAAACATAGTTGTTTGAATGTAGAACTATGAACACTAAGTGTTATTTTTTTTATAATAATTTTTACGTGAAGCAGGTTTGCAATATCTACAACAAGAGAACATGAAGTAAAAAATACATGGGGTATGAACTATTGTTACTATTGGATATCAATATTTCCAAAATAGGTGACTCATATTCCAGATATGTTGACCTCCATGAATTACATGCTAGATTGCATGCAAAGAATATAAGTGCATTGACAGTTCAATTTCTCCAGAGTGGCCTTCCGCAGGTGGTTGCCTTCCCAATATATGTGCAATGTTCAGACCTAGTGTTTGCTTATGCATTACATTATCACCCCCAGATAAGATAAATAAAATCAAAGAGTGGGGAACTAATGGATACGATTGATGAAGAATCCATGTGAATGACTATGAGAATCCCAGTACATGAGACTTATATCAGCATGAGTACCTCCCATAGGAAAAAATACTGGGATGCAAAGCGTAATAAATTAATGGTAGTGGATAAACAATCATGGTTAAAGGACAAGAGGCCCCATATCTCATAATTACTAGTTAACTTGTTCAGGGTGACCTTTAAAGAGGAGGTTTCTGATATCATCACTCTCCTAAACTATGTCATAGGCAATGAAAGTACCCAAAGCTTTTCCTTTTAGATGTTCATGTCAATGTGTATTATTTGTGTTGGAAATTAATTCATAGACTAGGGAGAAGTAATCAGTGATTCCCTACACTACCAGTTGGTGAATGTAAATTACATGAACCAATTTTTCATGACTTCATATTTGGTATATGCATGGGAATCTCAGAGGATGTATCTTAGGTTCTCATAGTAAGGTGACATTACTCTCTCTACCCATGGTTTAAAATGTTATCACCAACTAATTTTGGTAGAGAGCAATAACACTTCAAAAGTAAATAATGCATTAACAATGCGATCAGCACAAACTATGAATAAGACTAGGAAAGAATAATAAGCAAAGAAGTAATTGCTCTAATTAACCAAGATGATAGCTATTATATTCAGTTTCATAAATTCACATGCATTAGGGTCAGAGGATTCTAAATTTATCCTCTACAACTACCATGATTAGGAAATAAAAAAATCATATTGATAAAGCTATGTAGGCAACTAGATGTAGTCCAAAAATGCAAGAAAGATAAGGATGCAGTACATGCTTTGTTCCTAATTTCATTAGCTCAATTTTCATGTGAAACATTATATGATGTTGTAAACATTGAATCAAAAATATTTTAGTTCACCCTCCATTCTTATCCCAGCATATTTTATTTCAACACTAAAAACTTTGTGAAAGGAAATCTAAGCATTATCCCTACATACAAACACGCACCTCACCTATAATATTATTGGGTAGACTATATTGATGAATATGAAGTGGTCAAAATAAGTTAGAGCCAAATGACTATTAGTTAATTAAATCCTACATAGTTGAATGGGTTCCTGATGGCATGGTTGAAGACATGACATATAGATTGATAATTAGTATGTTGAGAAAGGAGTGATTATACTTTTTCCACCCATGTAGTCATCAATAAGGGAAATAACATACACAAAATGCCAAACCACAATAGTATTGGTGATAACCCACAAATGGTTACATAATAAAATTCAAGAAACTGATGTGGAAAATAAGCCCAGCATAGTAAAGTCTATAGCAACTCCAAAGGGTCATCATGAACTAAAAATCATAAAGACATTAAAGCCTATCAAACTACCATAGGTAAATTATATGGATATTACTATGAATAAATTCAAAGAAGTCAACAGTGTCAGACATGAAAAGTAGACCAAAAAATTATAGTCATTCCCAGTTCCTCTGCACCAACTGTCATTATATACAATGCTTCATCATGGACCCTTTGACTCTTTATGTATGTGTACAAAAAGTATTTGTTATTTGTAACATCCCCATTGGGATTGACTTAGAATAGCATTATTTTTTTAATTTAATCAATGTAGTCTTTCATTAGATTTCACCACAAAAATCTAATTAGTGATCTAGACAAAACACTCTAAGTATGTTGATTGTAAAATAAGTGTGTAACATATATTTGTCACTGATCACTATCATCAAATGAAATAAAACATAACTGAATATAGAAGGTAATTACAAATTTCTAGCCATGACTGGTACAAGCATGTAGCCATTATTGTCATGGTATAATGAGTAAATAATTACATCTCATCAGGGATAATATTTCAATAATAATAAATAGAATACAAGATACAAGATATAAGATACAAATCTCCATGGAGCATGAGGTCCCAAACTCCAGTATCTATGGTAATCTCAAGTGTAGTCTCTAAAGAAGTACTGTTATGGGGAGGGAGAGCATCATCTAAGCACTTTTCCATACCAACCATGAACATCGATCCCCTGCACAATCCCTCATTAGGGAATGACCCTCCCTTCATGGATGAGTAGATAGTGATGGTGCAAGAATCCAGAGAGACAAACTAGTACTCGTGTGCTATAAGATTTCTAATACATGGTGTGTACCGTAAAAAAATATGTTCTAACATGATATCACACAAACATATAAATCATACATATGAAATGACAATGTCTAAATAAATATTACTTTGGTCAAAGTTTTCAATGGTTATTGATCTCTAGGATCAATCAAATTCATACACACCACTTGATCAGATTACCTTCATCTATCATTGGTGATGTTAGTAAGATAGTGAAGTTTGTCTCACTACTTACTTAGTACCAACAATATGAGATTTGGTTAATATAAATATAACCAATAGAATCATATAAATTACTTCCTACTAGCAAGCATAAAACATGCTAAACATAGGAATAATCAAAATGCATACATTTAGTTCGTCAAATGTATGAATGAATCTCCACTATATTATTTATCACATAAATAATAATAAGTATAACAAGTACAGTTTATACCAACCAGGTATAATCTATATTTAAACTACTTAATTTTAATTTTCATAAGTAGATTCAAGAATAATGCACTCTATGACATATGATAATATCATAGTCCATTGTTCATGTGTACAACTAATCAATTACAAACAACCAGTCATGATAAATAAAGTCATAATTCTCATGAAAACATAATCCTTCATTTAAACAACTTGTTATATTTTTAGTAGACTACATTCATATAGTTATAGTTTCTTATACCTCAGGATCCTATGACTTATTATTAATTACAACAGATATGGGCACACCTTTATATGTTGTATATGCATATGATTATCTAAGTCCTCATATCGGTAATTTCTATATATACGAGTAATTTCACATACTAATCATATTCATAACATGTATCGTATTTAAGTACTCAACAATGTATAAATATTGTATAAAAATGTCACCAGTTATTTATATTTCTAATCAAGAATTTTAACCATTATAACTTTCCTATTCATAAATACATTTATGAACCATCATAATATATAAATATTCATCCATGAAAAAAAATATATTCATAGGAATAATCAAAATGCATACATTTAGTCCGTCAAATGTATGAATGAATCTCCACTATATTATTTATCACATAAATAATAATAAGTATAACAAGTACAGTTTATACCAACCAGGTATAATCTATATTTAGACTACATAATTCTAATTTTCATAAGTAGATTCAAGAATAATGCACTCTATGACATATGATAATATCATAGTCCATTGTTCATGTGTACAACTAATCAATTACAAACAACTAGTCATGATAAATAAAGACATAATTCTCACGAAAACATAATCCTTCATTTAAACAACTTGTTATATTTTTAGTAGACTACATTCATATAGTTATAGTTTCCTATACCTCAAGATCCTATGACTTATTATTAATTACAACAGATATAGGCACACCTTTATATGTTGTATATGCATATGATTATCTAAGTCCTCATATCGATAATTTCTATATATACGAGTAATTGCACATACTAATCATATTCATAACATGTATCGTATTTAAGTACTCAACAATGTATAAATATTGTATAAAAATGTCACCAGTTATTTATATTTCTAATCAAGAATTTTAACCACTATAACTTTCCTATTCATAAATACATTTATGAACCATCATAATATATAAATATTCATCCATGAAAAAAATATATTACTATTCCCGTATTTAATAAACTAAATACTATGGTCAATAGATTATTTATAACTACATTCTGATCTCTTATCAAATCGACATCTAGTTCAAGTTCAATGTGATCTGCACATCACACAATCCTTACACGAAAATGAATCTTTTAGCTTTATTGAAAATTATGAGCAACCCACAAACAAAATCTTAAGCCAGATAGAATCTGAATATACTCACAATAATTGTGTGGTATGTGTAGGTAGAGGTCATCCCCAATTATGGCTATTCATGGGATCAAATATAAATATAACATACGGTGTTAATGATCGTTGAAAGGATATATATGGCACATTTAGAGCCAATATTCTTTTCTCTCCTAGTATTTAAGTGCCTTTTAATTTTGCCAACAATGTCATAAAACAAGATTTGCATAATAGTTATAGGCCATTCTACTTTCATTATTTTGTAACAATGGGGTTATTACAAGAGCATCTCAATTCTATATTATGATCTCTCATCTTTGCCTTTTTGGTTGCCAAGCTTGTCGCCATCCTTGGATGCTTTAGAGATTAGGGATCGAATTAATCCCCTATTGTCAATGAAAATGAAAATTATGTCATAGAATTAACCAAGGATCGAATTCAAGCACACAAAAATTTATAAGGGGAGAAAAACCCTCTCCCCTTTGAGGAAAATGTTGGGCAAATTCATGTCTAAGAGTCTTGTACTTCACTTCTGAATGACAAGTTACCTGGGGTTTCATTGTGATGTAGTGAATTATGCAATCAAGATGAGAATATTAAGGAGAAATATTTAGAGCCCATAAAAGGTAGACATGATGGAAAAATAGAATAAAGGTTAAATGAAGTGGCTTCTGTAAAGAAAAATGTTGAATCCTATCATCTAGACATGATAACTATGGAAAATGTAGAAATTGTTTCATATCCTGCAAAAGGCCAAGTGAAAGAGGAGACCAAGGAGGAAGATTTTGCAAAGTAAATCCAGCTATAGGAAGAGAAAGAGTTTAGATTAACCGACATGAGTCTTTTAAGTGACAAGGATGAGTGGGAGGGAATGGAGAGTTTGGAGTTAGAAGAAATGTTTGGTGTAGCTGCTAATTACATTATGTCCATGGATTCTATCTTATCCTAGAACATTTCTTATGAAATCCAAAACAATTTATATGGGTTGTACAAAATGATTATATGAATTGTTATGTTACAATTAGACTTTATAATAAATCAATTCACTATCTTCATGGCTCGCTTTACATTATGCATAGCTTTTTGTACATACATAGTTTGTTATATACTATTTTGTGGTTCTAAATTATTTGTTCCTTTTATCTCATAATTTCAAGAAATCACATTATTGTGTATATTATTTGTTACTTCTATAAGATATTTTAGTGTATAGTTAATGATAAATCATGGTATCATGTATATTCATTGATTGTAATCCTAATTCAAAGTGTTTTGATTCCCCTACTAATGTAAACATCATTTTACAAGATATACCTACAATTTCTCAAAATTTAGCAATAATATCCTAAAGATAAAAGGATTTGTGTACATATCTATTGATTCTACCACTTTCCAACACGTGACAAGGGCAAATGCATTGAATATCCTTGGATATCCCTTCTCCCTGCATTTCATTCCCTTCTCCTTCTCTACTTCATGCTCCACTATCTTCTCTCCTCTTCGTGTTGTTCCCCCCATCTTCTTTCTCCTATTCGCCTCTTTATCCTTACCCTCCTTGCAAGCAAAATCTAGTTTTTAATTTTTCTACTGAATGACTTTTTTTTTAAAATCTCTCATTCTTTAAAGCTTCTCCATTCGCTTTAAAGCTTCGTCATTCCTTCCTTAATCATTGTTTTATTCTAATTTGTTTTATTTCTTATATGACACTTTTCCATATATATATAATTAATTAATTAATGCTTTATTCATTTTATTTCTTAATTATGAAAGTCCATTAGAATATAGTTTTGTTCCATCATCATGAATTAATGATAATATGACTAATGTAAGTCTTTAATATTATTTTAATCCTAAATGGTAAATTAAACAAATATTATATCAAAACACAATGGTTATTATAATAACATAATTGTTGTGTAATTACTACATTATATAGAGAGAGATTATCTAAATTCTCTATATATTAAGGCATTAAGCCATATAATGATATTCCTAATTATCATAAAAATAATTGGCCAATTTTCTCAAAAATTAATAAGACATTATGGTTAGGATATATGTAGTAGTAACCAGATACTAATCACATAAATTTACATTCTTGTAAGCATTAACAATCATGGATTCAATAACATGACATAATCATACTGCAACATTATACATCCAATCTACATATAATATCCATAGTACAATCACATAAGATTAATTCTACATAAGCATTAAATTGAGCTAACACACAACTAACATGCATATATAATTATCTAAATGTAGGAAACATCAAAAATGTACTAACGTTAACCAATCAAACTATATATATAATGAGTGCCATTAGTATGGTATGTGTATGGGTTCTAGCCGTTCCTCTATCATCCCCCAACACCTCCATATACGCCATCATCTTCGATGATGTTCTCCCTCTGTGATGTTATGAGGGATAAATCTTTCATATGTCAAACTCATGATAAGAAGGTAGTTAGTCTGTAACATCATGATATATATCATAAAATACTATTATAATAACAAATCAACATGATCATAATGTAACAATATACCATACAACTAAACTCATAGCAATGCAATCATGTAATCAAAGCAACATACATCTATCCCATAATAACATATGACTTACAACTTAGTTAAATAATAATCAAATCAAATTTCAACCATAAAAATCCTTGAATAATCAAGTAAATTTGCTTAGTGAGAAATTGGGATGTGACATCCCTCCGCCCTAAAGATGGTCATCATCCTGATGACACTTATTCAAATATTAGTTCTAAATTAAAAACATTTTTTATTAAAAAAATAACATAGTATGAAGTATCAAATCAATCAAATAAATGTGAAAATCACCTATAAAACTCATAATAACCCTCTCAACTAGCACTATCCTTAGATTATTGGTCCCATAAGACCTTGCACTATAACATCTCTCTATTATGCAAACAAAGTTTGTGAGTGTCAATTACTCTAATTGGTTCTACCATGACCACCCTAAGATCTAGAACCTATAAAGCATTCCAATCCAACAAATGTGAAGGATCAACTATATACTTTTTAAGATAAGATACATGGAAGACATTATGTAATAAAGTTAGGTCTAGTGGTAATGCAAGCCTATATGCTATAGGATTGACCACTTCTAACACCTCAAAAGGTCCTACATAACTCATTTAAAGTTTTGTTGACTTCTCAAATTTAATCAATCTCTTTTGCAGCTTAACCTGTAAAAATACTTTATCACCTACTGAAAACTACCTCTTTGTTCTCTCTCGATTAGCATAACTCTTCTTCCTATCATTGGCATCAGCCAATCTCTACCTGATTATTTTGACTTAGTCTTCCATTTTTAATAGCATCTCACATCCAAAGACTACCCTTTCTTCCAATCTATCCCAATTGATTGGTGTCCAACACCTTCTTCCATATAATGCTACATATAGTGCCATCTTCAAAGTTGATTGCCATGAGTATTTTTAAGGAAAAACAATCAAAAGAATATAATATTCCCATTTTTATTGATGATCCATGTAATACATATAAATAATATCCTCTAACATTTGATTAACTCGTTCAGTCTGGCCATCAATATCTGGATGGTATGCAATGATAAAGTTTAGTTGCATACCCAAAGTTGAATTCAAAGTTACCCAAAATATAGAAGTCATCTCTGGATCATGATTTGAAATGTCTTCTATGGAAATCCATGCAACTGATACACTTCCTCTACAAACCTCTTTATAAGAGTAGGTGCATCATCTATCAAATTTTTTGGTATAAAATGAGCCACCTTAGTTAGTTTTTCAACTACTACAAAGATCATGTCATGCCTATTTTGTGACAATGGTAAACATTGGACAAATTTCATACTGATCACCTACCGCTTCTATTCTAGTATGTTATGTGGATACAATAATCCAACCACATGCACATATTCAGCTTTCACTCATTGACATTCTAGATAATACAACACAAAGTCTACTACATCTTTCTTGATTCCCTTCTAGAAATAAAGTGGTCTAAGCTCTACCATAAGCTTGGTTACTCTTAGATATCCTAAATATGAGGCATTGTGCAATTCCTTTAGCACTATGCTCTTTATATTCTCTATCTAGTACATACATCCTTTCATTGTATCATAAAATACCATCATTCTCTAATTTGAATCTTTTATACCTAGGATTTTGAGCATTCTCAGATAACACTTTCTATACTTGATCATAGAATTCATCTCCTAATAAAAATTTGATCACTTCATCCTTAAAAGTACTCTTGATAGTAGCCATGGTTGTTATGTACCTTCTACAACCTAGGGCATTCGCTGCTTTATTTTCCTTGCCTTTCATATAGTTGATATCAAAGTCATAGTCAGACAAGAAATCTAACTAGCATCTCTAACGAGCATTTAAATTCAGTTGGGTGAAAATGTATTTGAGTCCCAAGTTATCAATCTTGAGCTCAAATGGTTTTCTAAAAAAATAATGTCTCCAAACTTGCAAGGTATGCATAATTTCTACAAGTTCTAAGTCATGAGGGGCATAGTTCACCTCATAAGGCTTCAGCTTCCTTGATTCATAGGCTACCACTGCATTATTCTACATAAGGACACCTCCTATTCCATCTTCAGATGCATTTGTGATCACTGAAAATTGACCATTAGGATCAGGAACTCTTAGTGCTGGTACTTAAGTAAGCCTCTTTTTTAGTTACTAAAAAGCTACTTGATACTTTTCTAGACCAGATAAAACTTTGGTTATTTCATTGTAGAGAATTAATTGGATTAGATATCTTAGAAAAATTTGGAATGAACTTCATGTAATAACCCACTAACCCCATGAAACTTCTTAACTCATGGACATTATTTGGTGGTGGCCACTCCATAATGCTTTTTATTTTTTCAGATCTACTAAAATATCATTTGCAAATATAATATGTCCTAGATACTACACTTTTTCTTGGAAAAATGCGTATATAGACAACTTGTCGTATAACTTGTGCTTCTACAACCATTGCATAACTAGTTCTAGATGTTGGAGATGCTCCTCTTCATTCTTAGAGTATATCAAAATGTCATTAAGAAATACCAAAACAAAATGATATAGATAATCTCTGAACACACTGTTCATGAGATTCATGAATGTTGTCAAAGAATTTATCAACCCAAATGGTAACACTATGAACTCATAGTGCCCATATCAAGTTCTAAATGTTGTTTTTGGAATATCCTCATCCCTTGTCCTCAGTTGATGGTATCATAATCTAAGATCAATCCTAGAAAAGATTGTTGCCCCTCACATCTAATCAAAAATGTCATCTACACAATGTAGTGAATACCTATTTTTGATAGTTGCCTTATTCAACATTATATAATCTATCAAAGTTGAAGAGTACCATCTTTCTTCTTGACAAAGACAACTAGTGCATCCCATGGTAACACACTTGGCCTAATCAACCCCTTTGACAACAATTCCTAGAGTTAAGACTTTAATTCAATTGATTCAATGGTTTTCATCTTGTATGGTGCCTTAAACTATGGTTCCAATCCAAATATGATATCGATATAGAAATCAAACTCACATTTAGGAGGTAATCCTAGTAATTCCTCTAAAAACACATCATGAAAATTCCTAAAGAATAAATCATCTTCAAGGGATGGTTCCTGAGATTCTGCCATTTCATTTATATTGATGATAAATGTTTGGCATTATTTTCCTTGAGCTTTTTTGAGTTGCATTACAGAAATATACCTAAGCCTCAACTCCCTTTTCTTACCCTAAATTTGTGTCTAATTTCTAAAATCATCCACACACTCAACCTTCTTCAGGTAGCAGTCAACCTTGAATTTATGCTTCACAAGCCAGTTGACCCCTAGGATCACATCATATGACCCTTGTGGTGCTACATAAAGATCCACTACTATTGTGAGTTTAGGCAATCTAACCTTTGTTTCAACTAAACACTTGTCAACTTTGACTTTTGAATCATTCCCATATTGTATTAACCATGCATTTGCCATTATTCCAGCTCTTCTAGATAACTTATTAATAATTTTAAGATCTATAAAACATTTTATAGCCCTTGTATCTATCAAATGGAAACTGGGTGTTTAAATAAAATACTTGACATTTTTATGGGTGAGGCTTGGAATTTGACTTATCGATTATCAACTGTTGCATTAATATGTTGTTGAAATTTTCCCTACTAAGGAGTAAAACATTTGTTATTTGACTTATCCTAGGTACATTTAGGAGCATAATGGTCACATCCACAAATAAAGTAACCTTCAGGTGGTCCTTTCCTATCAACCTATTCATTTCCCTTGAAACTACCTTTGAAACCATTGCTCAATTCATTGTTACCTAAACCATTATTGAATCTAGAATTTTGATTTTTGAACTAACTCCTAGAGTCTCCACTCATCTGCTTCCAGTTATTCTTTTTAAAAGTTGGTTTAGAACTTTCAAACTTTTTCTTAAAGTTGTCCCTGGCCTGAGCAAGAGATTTTAACTTTTGTTCCTACTTGAGTGCCTTCTCAAAGACCTAGTCCATGGTAGATGGCCCATGAATGTCCACCTATCCACCAATTTAGGTTTCAATACCATGATCGACTTCCTAATTCTAAACCTTTCATCTTCTTGGTACTGAGGTACATACTTCAAAAAATTTGTGAACTATTCCTAGGACTCATTCACCGATAAGTCTCCTTATTTTAGGTTCTATTAATCTATAAGCTTCTGGTCAAAGTATAATTGTAAAAGCCACCATGATCTAAACAATGTCACAAACTACTCTCATGTAGTGGTGATCACTAAAAGCATATCCATGGCACATTTGAAGCTAATATTTTTTTCTCTCTTGGTATTTAAGCATCTTCTAATTATGTTAACAATGTCATAAAACAAGATCTACATAATAGTTGTAGGCCATTATAATTTAATTATTCTATAACAATGGGGATATTATAAGATCTTCTCAATTCTATATTATTATCTCTCATCTTTGTCTTTTTGTTTGCCAAAATTATCACCCTTATTGTATGCTTTAAATACTAGGGATCAAATCCTACCCCTATCATCGATAAAAATGAAAATTATGTCACATAATTAACAAGGGATAAAATCCCTGCACATTATAATTTAGAAGGGGATCAAAACCCTCTACCCTATGAGGAAAATTTCAAGCAAATTCATGTTAAAAAGTCTTGTGCTTTGATTCCATAAAAGAAGTTGCTTGGGGTTTCACAACAAAGTAGGGAATTCTACAATTGGGATGAGAATAGTGAGGAGAAAGATGCATAGCCCATAAAAGGTGAAGATGATGGAAAATTAGAAGAAAGGCCGAATGAAGTGGCTTATGTAACGAAAAATGTTGAATCCTATGATCTAGACATGATAACCAAGGAAAATGTATAAATTATTTCAGAGCCTACAAAATGCCAAGTAAAAGAGGAGACCAAGGAGGAATATTTGCAAAGGAAATCCATATAGAGGAAGAGAAAGAGTTTATATTAATCAACACGATTATTTAAGTGATGAGGATGAGTGGGAGGGAGTGGAGAGTTCAGAGTTGGATGAAATGTTTGGTACAACTGTTGATTACATTGCGTTCATGGCTTTTATCTTATGTCAAAACATTTCTTATGAAATACAAAACAAGTTATATGGGTTATACAAAGTGATTAGATGATTTGTTAATTTACATTTTGAATTTATAATAAATCAATTCGTTATCTTCATGGTTCACTTTACATTATTCATACTTCATTGTACATATATAGTTCACTATATAATGTTTTGTGGTTCTAAATTTTTTGTTCCTTCTATTTTGATGATTTCAAGAAATCACATTATCATGTATATTCTTTGTTACTTCTATAAGATATTTTAGGGGAAAGTTAATGATAAATCATGGTATCATGTATACTCATTGATTGTAATCCTAATTCAAAGTGTTTTGAATCACTTGCTAATGCAAACATAATTTTACAAGAGATAACTAAATTTATTAGCCTTTTTGGCAATAATATCCTAAAGATATAAGGATTTGTGCACATACCTATTGATTATACCTCTTTCCAACATGTGATGAGGTCAAATGTGTTGAATATCCTAGGATATATCTTCTACCCACATTTCATTCTCTTCTCCTTCTCTACTTCGTGCTCCATTGTCTTCTCTCCTCTTGACACTACTCTCCATGTCTTATTTCTCCTATTCACCTCTTTATCCTTACTCTCCTTGCAAGCAAAAGCTAGTTTTTATTTTTTTATTGAATGAATTTCTTATTTTTTTTAGAGTTCCCATTCTTTAAAGATTCAACATTCTCTTTAAAGCTTCATAGCTCCTTCCTTAATCATTGATTTATTCTAATTTGTTTTATTTCATGTATGACACATTTCCATTTATATATTTTTTTTTCTTAATTAACACTTTATTCATTTTATTTCTTAATTATAAAAATCCATTAAAATATAGTTTTGTTCCATCATCATGACTTAATGATAATATGACTAATGTAAGTTGATAATATTATTTTAATCTAAAATGGTAAATTAAATAAATATTATATCAAAACACAATGGTTATTATGACAATGCAATTATTGTGTCATTACAACATTATATATATATATATATATATATATATATATATATATATATATATATATATATATATATATATATATATATATTAAGGCATTAAGCCATATAATGATATTCCCGATCATAAAGATAACCAACCAATGTTCTCAAACATTATAAGACATGATGGTTAGGTTATATGCGGTAGTAACCAGATACTAATCACACAAATTTATGTTTTTGTAAGCATTAAAAATCATAGTTTCAAAAACATGACATAATCATAATGCAACATTATACATCCAATCTATGTATAATAGTCATAATGTAATCACACAATATTAATTTCACATAAGCATTAAAATAAGCTAATACATAATAAACATGCATAAACAATTATCTAAATGCAGATAACATCAAAAATGTACTAATGCTAACTATTCAAACTATAAATATAATGAGTTCCATTAATGTGGTGTCTACATGGGTTCTAATTGTTCCTCTATCGTCTCCTAACACCTCCATCTATGTCATCCTCTCTGATGGTGCTCTCCCTCCGTCATGCTCTGAAGGATGAATCTCTCCTATGTCAAACTAATGACAAGAAGGTAGTTAGTCTGTAACATCATGATATACATCATAAAATACTATTGTAATAACAAATCAACATGATTATAATGTAAGAATATACCATGCAGCTAAACTCATAGCAATGCAATCATCTAATCAAATCAACATACATTTATCCCATAACAGCATATGACTTACAACTTAGTTAAATGATAATCAAATAAAATTTTCAACCATAAAAATCCATGGATAATCAAGTAAATTTGCTTAGTGAGAAATCGGGATGTGACACTATTTCTATAAAACCATGCTCCCCTCTTGTATGTGTGAAAAAATGTAAAAAATATAGTATGACAATGTATGTCGCACAAAAACCTATATCAAAATAAAAGTCTACCTCACTTGTGTTTGCTTATGTTTTGTTATGCAATTTACATTTTCAGCATTTATTAAAACAAAAAGTAGTGGGAGTCTGCTAATGTGAACCCATACAATTTGTCATAGTGCTTAATGCATATTTCTTTCCATGATTCTAATTTTTTTATTAGATTACCAATATTAAATTATCTAGGCAAGAATAAAAATATCACCTCGCCCTATACAAAAAAAAAATTGACCACTACAATTTTTAGTTTTGTAGTTTATTTGCTTAATTTTAATAAATCTTTTTCCATAAATTATTCAAACCATTCACCGTGTTCTGAGGCTTATTATGCTCTAGGAATTTTTCCCCTGAACTGACAATGAAGACCTTTGTTAGGGATTCATTGACCTTTGCTACAAACATTCCCCTAAGCCTATGATAGGTATTGAAGCCTCAACACAACCCTTAATATTCTAAAGTTTACAATCAACGTATTTTAAAATAGAAATGTAAAAACACTATAAAAATTAGACGTGTGATAAATGGGTGCTACTCCTATTATTATGGTTCAAGTAGTCCCATGTAATAAGGTGTAGACTTTTAAATAATAAAAAAAATTATTTGAGCATAATTTAAATTCTAAGAGTTGCCTTGTACATTGCAAGTATGGTTGTCCACCAAAAAATTGAGGTTGAGTTTGTGGCCACGAGGTGTTTCAAGAATAAAGTAGTGTCCCCACCACCATTAAACTATTTTTAATATGATTATTAGAAAATGGATTAATATATACAATAAGAAAGATAAATAATAAAATCAAATGAAAAATAATGCATTTACATGGTGATGACTACCTAAATTTCAAATCTAAGTTTAAGGCTGTGGACCATACAAATCCATGAATTCAACAACATGACAAGTTGACGATTAATATGATAGTTCTGTGGATGTCAAATGTATCATAGTGTTTATAGGATGATGATTGCATGGACATCAAATTTATGATAGTATTTTGGGGATGACAACTGTGTATGCCAAAAAATTATAGTATTTACAAGATGGTAGATACATGGGCATAAAATTTATGATAATATTCAAGAGATGAAGAGTGTGTTGGACATAAAATTTATGATAGTATTCATATGATGATAATTGCATAGACATAAAATTTATGTTAGTATTCACAAGTCGATGGTTGCATGAAATCAATATTTAATACAATTTTCATGGGGTCATAAGTCTCAATTTTATAGCCATGGAATTATCAATGGTGGAAAAGTCTAAGCACATAAGATGGATACATGTGGCATTATCTCATCATACCTTCTGTCGTAATTAAAATTGATGGCCATATGATAATTAATTTTCATAGAATAATTATAATATCTTCAAACATACACAGTTTCCACATATGATCTCCAAAAATAATGTGTGATATACCATTGGAAAGATCTCAAAGAGTACAAGTTGGGAATGATCACAAAATCCAATTTTCACATGTTATCTTTAGTATATATTTATTTCAAAAAAATATAGCTAGAATAAGGGATGGTAGCATAAATTATGAAAGCAAAATTATGGGTGTAGACTCTATGGAACAAGCCCATCAATGGGCACTTATACTAGCAAAAGGAATAAAGTGGAATGATATACATAGTGTACATGTTTTTTAATTATACTAACAATGCTACACCCTTAAACTATAATGTGTCTAGGGATATGTGTGGCCAACTTGTGGCTTACATTCCTTTCAAATTATCTTGTCATATTTCTTTATGTTCTTAGTTAGGTTTGCTTGTGGAATAACCACATGTAATTAGATTACATGTAGGAGGTAGTGGTTAGTCTTTGATCATCATATATTGTGAATTCTACTCTTATTGCATTTTTATGGATGTTTCCCCCTTAAATAAGCTCAATCATATTTATTAAGTATTCTACTCTTTCATCAACTATTGTAGTGGAACTGCTTATTTTTTGATATATTTTCCATTGTTGTGAAACATCTAAGTAATTTCATTACGAGTGGTATCAAAGCATCACTTTGGTAAATTTTATGTGAAATTATTTTTAGATCTAGTGTTTTAGTTATCCTGAGAGTTGAAGGATTGAAAAATTATAAATTGTGATCTAGGAAGAATTTAATTTTTTTCATCACTATAGTATTGTTCAAATTCTTCTTGTGAAAAAAAAAAGTCTGGATAATTTTTTTACACCCAAAATGAGTGGTCATTGTATTCCTTTCAATGATATGATCACATTGGTATAATCTATTGGTATAATTTTTTCAATCCTGAAACCCTCCATCTTGAGGTTTGTGCATGGTTGGTCCTAACACTCATAACTGTGAGAAAGGGAAAGATACTCTAAACACTCCTCACAAGGATGAAAAGGGCCTTGAAACTTTAGCTCCTTTGGTTTATTCGGTTGTTCACTAACTTGAATAAAATATGTAAAGCATGGTTAATAAATATGATCTTGATGTCATAAAAAGGGATATCATTGATGTGAAGAATCAATTTACAACTCTCAATGGGTAGTAAACAACTCTTTCAGCTTACATTTCACAAACTAATCCTCCACCATTCCATTTGGGTTCTCCTAGTTAGAACAATCACAACTCCAATACTAATTCAAGGAAAATGATGCCAAAATTAGAAGTGCACAAGTTTGATGTTAAGGATTCACTCACTTGGATCAATCAAATATAAAAGTTATTTGATCTCCATTAGACCTCATGTGCATAAAATGTGGTCATGGCATCTATGTATATGTAACCTGACTATTTCATTTGTTAAATGTGGTTGTGCACTCAAAATAAAAATAAGGGCCTTCTTGTTACTTAGTCAATGTTTACTAAGGCACGGAAAATGCACTATCACAACAACATCTTATAAAACTACTTCAGTTAGTTAGTAAAGTTTCAAAAAATGGGTACTATTAAGTATTATATTAAATAATTCTAGAATATATACTTGCATGTAGAAGACATCAATGAGGATAACATGACTTTTCTATTCTTAGGTGGACTCAAGGATAGAATCCAAATTGAGGTTCGCATGTTTAATCTAACTTCAATATCTTAATCCATACTATTAGTGTGTAAGGTAGAGGAAAAATAAATATTCAAATGAAATGCTTTCTCTAATGTCCATGAATACAATTCCATATCATAATCATTTCCTCGACCTACAAGATTGACCCATCACCAAATTGAAGAGAAGTGTGGAAAATGATTGTGTTTCAACTATGACAACAAATGGGTTGTGTTTATAATTGAAAAGAATTTTTATATTGAAGGCATAAACGAAGATGAAAAACATGATGAGGAATCATGTGAGGGTATGGAAGAGCTAGAGGAGGAATCTGAATATTCTCACCCTACTATCTCCTATCATGCATTGTGGAGTATTAATACTCCTCAAACTCTTAAGGTGGTGGCTTTTCTCAAGAAATAGAAGGTGACAGTGTTGATTGACTTAGGGCGTACACACAACTTCATCAACAGTAAGTTGGCTACTCATTTAAACTATTTCATTTACCCAGCTCTAGAATTTTAGGTCATGATTATAGATGGTGGCACAGTCATTTATTTTTCAAAATGCCATAGTAATAATATTTGTATGGGAGACTAAATGTTAGATTCTCCTATGTTATCTATTCTCACAGGTGGGGCTGACATTATTTTTGGAGTATAATGGCTCATAAATTTGAGCACAATAGAGATGGACTTCTAATAATTTTTCATGCACTTTCATTCTGAAGGTAAGACATTTGAACTATGTGGATTATGGGGAAAATATCTACAATTAGTTAATTTGTATCATATGACAAAGATTCTCAAAAAATAGGTTAAAGGATTTGTAGCACAATTATTTTCCATAGAATTTCAACCAACAAATGTGTCTACACATCCTAATTTATAGATGATTCTTGAAGACCACCCAATTATTTTTGACACCATGCTAAAAGGAATACCACCAAGAAGAGAACACGATACTACCATAAGATTGTTTTTAGGTAGTACACCACCAAACATCAGACCATACAAGTATCCATATGCCTAAAAGTGTGAAATTGAAAATATGGTATAAGATATGTTGGTGTTAGGAATAAGTGATTAATTATGAAATAACATGCAACACAAAATTCATTCCTTAGAATTCATAGCAACAGAGACATATGAAATAAAATTCAGATCTAAGCAAATACACTCAGAACACTGATATAATGTGGTTCACCCAATATGGGCTACATCCACCAAAAATATCTCTATAATATTATAAACAAAATTAAAAGACAACTCTCAATAAGAAACCTATCACAGAATAACTTTCTCCAAACCCAAATTCACATCAAAATTCTTAAGATGTTAAGTTACACCTCAAACCTGATCACACCAACCGAAGAGATAATACAAAGCTCAAAACAAGATGCGAAATGTAATGCTTAATTTTTTTCCCCTCACCCCTATTTATAATTTCCAAAATCCCTTTAAAAATGTGTCATACCATGGAGATAACCATATCCCCACCAAATAAAGGAGGTTACAACCACCTGGGATAAACATAATCCCCCGATTCTCTCAACACCTTACCCACTTATCCATAAAATATGCCACAAATGTGGGAAGTGGTTAACATACTCAAAACTATGCCCCACCATTTGTGAAAGTAAAAATTACATGTTAAAATTTCCCCAGTAATTTTATTTTCACCTTAGGGGTGTTGAAACGGGCTCCACATTCAATAATCTCCCACTTGGAGTTTGTTTCTCCTTGAACAAAATTTAACACTCCTCCATGATCTTCATGAAGACCAACCAAAGCTAAACATAACCTCAACTTCTCCAATGTGACTACCTTGGTCATCATATCTGTAGGATTCTGGCTCATATGTATCTTCTTTAGCTTCACCATGTTTTCCTCCAAAGTTTCCTGATGAAATGATACCACAATTATATGTGATTCATCCTTGAGTGGAAATCAATGTTGTTGGATAAATGTATATCACTTTAACTATCACGATATAATCCCCTAACTTCCTAATTATGCCCTGACTCATTAAGTAACCATTGTAACCAAATCATCTCCTTTCTAGCTTCAGTAGCAGCAACATACTCAGCCTCTATGGTTGATAAAGCCACATCTTTTTGTATCTGATAAATCCAACTAACCATTGTATCTTTGATATTAAATATATAACTTGTCATATTCCTCCTACTATCAACATCCCCATCCATATCTGAGTCCACATAACCATGCAAAGTGGTGTCTCATCCACCAAAACATAATATTGTACCCATGGTTCCTCTCAAATATTGAAGAATCCACTTCACTGATTGCTAGTGCTCATAACTTGGATTACTCATGTACCTACTTACAACTGCCACTGCATCGGCAATATATGGCCTAGTACAAACCATAGTATACATCAAGCTACCAACCACCGATGAGTAAGGTACCTTAGACATATTTAGCTTTTCTTCTTCTTTCTTGAAACACGACTCCTTTGATAATCTGTAATTGCCTTGCCAAGGAGTCCCAACCAGCTTAGCATCCTACATACTAAACCTCTCCAAAAAAAAATTCATACACTCTTCTTGGGATAGATCAACATCCTCTCCTTGTTGTCTTGATTTATCCTCATACCAAGGATTTGCTTCACTACACCCAAATTTTTCATAGAAAAGGAATCACCAAGCTACTTCTTGAGTACTTAAATATATTGTATGTTCTTTTCTAAAAGCAACATGTCATCTACATACAAGCATAGGATAATATAATTACCATCCTCAAATCTCTTAACGTACATGTAATGGTTAGAATGACACTTAGAGTAACCCTGTTCCAACATAAAATTGTCAAACTTCTTATACCATTATCGTGGAGCTTATTTCAGGCCATACAAGATCTTCTTTAGTCTGCACACCAATTTATCCTTCCCTTCAACCTCATAACCCTATGGCTACTCCATATATAATTCCTCCTCCTAATCACCTTGAAGGAATGCAATCTTCACATCTAATTTTTCTAAGTGCAAATCCTCTACTGCAACTATACGAAGCATAGTTCTAATAGAAGTCATCTTAACAATAAGAGAAAAAATCTCATTAAAATCAATACCTTTCTTCTTTACAAACACCTTGACCACCAATCAGGCCTTATACCTTTTCCTTCCTCCATCCTCTTCTTTGATTTTATATACCCACTTATTCTACAATGCTCTCTTTCCCTTGGGTAGCTTCACCAAATCCCACATCTAGTTCTCCATGAGAGAACTATGTTCTTCTTCCATGGCTTGCTCCCACTTCTTCCCAGCATTCACCTGCATTGCTTCCTCAAAACATTCTATTTCTCCATTGTCAATAAGTAACAAATAACTCAAATATGGGGGAAAATGTTCAAGAGCTCTTCTTACCCTAAAAGACCTTCTTACTATAGGAGTTTAGGGTTCTTGTGCAGGAGGTTCATGAACTATCTCCTTGGACACCTTACCATTCGTAATATCATCCAAAACTATGTACTCTTTTTATTCTTGTTCCTACAACTAATCCTTATACATGACTTTTTATTTAAAGAGAACATCCCTAGATCAGAATATTTTCTTATCTCTAAGACTCCAAATCTTAAAACCAAAGTCATCCTTGTCAGGGAATCCAAGAACAACACACCTTGTTCTGATCCCACTTGTTAGGATCTTGCTCCTCAGAAAGAGCACAATATGATTACCAAATACAAGCAATTAAACATGCGGAAATATACCAGAAGTAAAAGTAACTAGAATTCATAAATAGCACAGAATCTGAGAGACAATACACAATCTTGTATTAATACTCGTACAAAAAAGAATACAATAAAGAGACGCCACACTCTTCCACCTTACAGAGGCTTGTCACACCTCAAGTGTACAGTAATTCTTCTTCAACAGTTCACTCTCCTACCAAAAATGATCCCAACACACAACTCACACATAGAATTGGTGTTCACCTCTCCAACCAGTCAGTAATAACCCTGCTAGTACACCAAGCACTCTAAAGTACTTCAAGTAGATCTCCCATGAACCTGCAACCTACAATTCAACAGACCATACTTACACATGTAGATCTCCTATGAGCTTGCAACAACCTGCAACTCAATGATCTTACAATGGAAGGATCTTCTTTGCCTTCCTTTTCAGCTCATAATTACAATACATGCCAATGGGTCTATAAATAGATCCCAGACTTAAACAATAACTTAGACTCTTAATTTAGAATAATTATCCACGCAGCTCAAGACTCAAAATAGCCTTTACATGCAAACACTCAGTTCAACTAACTAATTGTTCGTGCAACGAACAGTTTTGGAACACACAGGCGACCGACATCGGTCCCTATCTAACTGGTGCTGACCGACGTCGGTCGACTCCCTACTGACGCTGGTTGCCTTCTACATTCATCATGACCAACGTCGGTCATACTGCCGATGCCAATACTTATAGAACTTTAGCAACCTCCTCTTCATCTACATAGTTGAAGCTTTTAGCTCCACAACCTAATAATCTCCCATAAGGAGATAAACAGCTGCAACTGTACCTATACTTGTACATCATCTAGTTTGTTCCCTTGGCTTTGTATCCCTCTTCAAGATCACCCTTGAAGACCAACCACCACAAATCATGTGGTGCACCTCCTATCATCCAAATCACCTGCCACATCCACATCTACAAACCCATGTAGAAAATAACTTGACCCTGCATAGCATGTGCACCTGCTATTGGTCCCTCTAAGAATCCACTGAACTGCCCTGCAATGCTTCTCTCCCTGATTGGCTCCAAACTTGTGACAACTCCCACTGCTTGGGAAAACTTAGGTCTAGTACATACCATGCACTTAACCTCATTATGTGAATCAAGACACTGTTCTGTGAACTATCCAACCATCAGCATGCTAACTGGTCTCACACAATCATCCTAAAATAAAGTCAACCTGTGACCTTCCATGTCCCTAGAACACACTCATGCCAAAGAACTTTGCTGCTCCCAGATTCCTCATGACATACTTCTGAACTAGCTTTACCTTTAGTTCAACAACTCCCTGTATATGTAACCCTGCAACAAGCACATCATACAGTAATAGGATAAAGTAGCTAATATTATCCAACCTGGTAAAGAGAAACATAATGATCAAACCTCCATTGTCCTGCAGCTTACTCAAAACCATATACCCTGGCCTTCCATCTCACATGTCCATTTTCGCTCTTCCTTATCCTGAACATCCATTCGTCTCTCAGTGCTTTCTTCCAGCTGGCAACTCCACCAAAAACTCCCATTTGGTTCTCTTCCAAGGAATCACATCCTTCATCCATGCCAAGCTCCCACTGTTTCTTGGATCTACCTGCTCTGCTTCTTTAACAACTTCCTGGTTCTTTACCATCAGTGAGCAATAAGTAGTGTAAAGAAGGGAAATGATGAATTTGAGGCTTACTTACCCTTTAAGTCCTCCATATGGGTGCTTGAGACTCCTTGACAGCTTGTTGTCCACCCAAAATCTGTCTCAGTGATCGATGCCAATCACATCTCAGTCTGCAACTGATCGATGTCAGTTCCCTACGACTGCCTCATCACCGACGTCAGTTCCCCATTATCGACACCGATGTTTATCTATCCCTGAGTCACCAACATTGGGCTGCAGATAGCCGACATCGGTCCCTATCTGGATGCTGACGTTGGTTTTCTAGCTGATGTTGGTCTCTATTTTTTGCTTGTGAGAATTGACTTCTACCCGTGAACTCCTTTTAGATCAAACCCTAGTCCAAATCACCCTTGCTCTGCTAAAAATTCTTTTGCCCCTTGTGCTGAACTCTATCCGTCACCTTCTCCTTGAAAACCAAGGCTTTCCTATTCTTGTCACGAACATCGGATTCCTCAAGAAACGTTACCTTCTTCTTCTACATACAGAAACCTCGATCTATGCTCTTCAAATCTGAAAGCATACCCTTTGACTCAAGAACATGCATCTCCTTCTTATTCATGTGACCAAGCCTATTAAGCCATATCTTTGAATCTACAGCTGAAGTAGATAACCCAAAAAGAGAATCAGTAATACAAGTAGATAGATAAAGCATACCTACTTTCTTACCTCTTGCTACAACAAGTGCACCCTTGGTAACCTTCCAAGAGTCCACTGTGAGAGTTACTGTGCAACCCTCATCACCCAAACTTCTTACAAAAATCAAATTCCGCTCCAAAATTGAGACATGCATGACCTCCTTTAACACCCATGTGTTACCTATCTACAATTTTAGCTTCACTTTCCCTTTGCCAACCATCTAACAAGGCTTACCATCCCCTAAACAAATTTCTCCAAAGTCACCCTGGACATACTCATGAAAAAATTCCCTATTTGGGGATGCATGAAAAGAGGCACCAGAATCTAAAACCCAAGATTCTACTTTATCCAAAGAACATACCAGAGCATCTTGTGCAACAAAATTCACAACATCTACTTCTTCTTCATGTCCTTCATGCTGATCTTCACCCAACCTGCAATCTCTCTTTAAGTGCCCTTGCTTTCCACATTATGAGCAGGTTATTCTGCCATACCTGGACTTGGATCTCCTGCCTATCTTGGACCTTGATCTCCCATGCTCAATCTTCTCTCTTTGCCTTCCCCTGCTTTCCACACTCAAAGCATCCCCTGATGATTCACCTGTGCTTTTCCTGCGAATCTCTTCATTCAAGATCACACTCACAATATCATCCACTTTTAAGATTTTTGAAGCAGACGCAGTATTACTAACTGCCATTACCAAACTCTCCCAACTTTTAGGTAATGAACATAAGATTAAGAGAGCCTTAATTTCATCATCAAAAACAATATTGACTGAATTTAACTGGTTTACCAAACCATTGAAATCACTAAGATGACTATGTACAGATCCACCTTCCAACATTTGCAAATTAAATAATTGCTTCATAAGAAATACCTTATTCGAAGCTGAGGCTTTTTCATATAAATTTGCCAAAGATTCCATCAACTCTATCGTTGTCTTAGCGTGTGATAAGTTAGAAATCACAGACGATGCAAGACTCAACCTTATAGATCCCAGAGCCTTCCGATCAAGAACCTCCCATTCTTCATCCTTCATATCTCGGGGCTTGCAATCAACCCCACCCAATGGTAAGTACAAATCTTTCTGATACAGATAATCTTCAATCTGCATCCTCCATAATTGATAGTTCTTACCATTAAACTTCTCCATTCGTAGCTTACTACCTTCTGCCATTGCTCAACTCCCACTCAAATACAAACCCCTGTGAGTAACCTGTAATCAACACACACTAACCAGATCTAAACCAACCTGTTAGTATCCCAACCTAAAAGCTCTGATACCAGTTGTCAGGGAATCCAAGAACAACACACCTTGTTCTGATCTCACTTGTTAGGATCTTACTCCTCAGAAAGAGCACAATATGATTACCAAATACAAGCAATTAAACATGTAGAAATATACCAGAAGTACAAGTAACTAGAATTCACAAATAGCACAGAATATGAGAGACAATACACAATCTTGTATTAATACTCGTACAGAAAAGAATACAATAAAGAGACGCCACACTCTTCCACCTTACAGAGGCTTGCCACACCTCAAGTGTACAGTAATTCTTCTTCAACAGTTCACTCTCCTACCAAAAATGGTCCCAACACACAACTCACACATAGAATTGGTGTTCACCTCTCCAACCAGTCAGTAATAACCCTGCCAGTACACTAAGCACTCTAAAGTACTTTAAGTAGATCTCCCATGAACCTGCAACCTGCAATTCAACAGACCATACTTACACATGTAGATCTCTTATGAGCTTACAACAACCTGCAACTCAATGATCTTACAATGGAAGGATCTTCCTTGCCTTCCTTTTCAGCTCATAATTAAAATACATGCCAATGGGTGTATAAATAGATCCCAGACTTAAACAATAACTTAGACTCTTAATTTAGAATAATTATCCACACAGCTCAAGACTTGAAATAGCCTTTACATGTAAACACTCAGTTTAATTAACTAACTGTTCATGCAACGAACAGTTCTGGAACACACAGGCGATCGACGTCGGTCCCTGTCTAACTGGTGCTGACTGACGTCGGTCGACTCCCTACCGACGCCGATTGCCTTCTGCATTCATCATGACCGACGTCGGTCATACTGCCAACGCCGGTATTTTTGGATCTTCAGCAACCTCCTCTTCATCTGCATAGTTGAAGCTTTTAGCTCCACAACCTAACAATCCTCACCATAACCAAAAAAGGTGCATCTCTTAGACTTAGCCTCTAACTTGGTCCTATCTTTCTTAGTAACATGAAAAAATGCCTCACATCCAAAGACCTTAAGAAAAGAATAATTAACTTTCTTACCAGGCCAAGCTTCCTCAAGTATGCCTCCATCCAAAAGTATTGAAGGTCCTCTATTAATTAGATATACCTCTATGATAACTACTTCCACCTAAAACATTAGGGGCAGCCCTGCATACAACCTCATGCCCCTGTCACACTCCATGATTGTCCTATTCATCCTCTCTAACACTTCATTCTCCTGTGGTATCCCTGGAATCATCCTTTGCCTATGAATTCCATTTTATGAATAATAATAATCAAATGCTTTGCTACAATACTCACCTACATTATTCAACTTGAGATTTGTTTCATTCTCAACCAAAGCTTTCAATATCTTGAATGTTTTAAACATGTCAAATTTCTTCTTAATGCAATAAATCCAAACTTTCCTAGTTGCATCATCAATAAATGTAACATAATAATTTGAACCACCAATAGAAGATACCTGAGTTGGCTCCCATACATCCAAGTGAACCAACTCTAACTTATTCTCCTTCTTCTTAGGTCCAACCCTAAGGAAATTAACTCACTTCTGCTTCCTGTACACATAATCCTCACAAAATTCCAAATCAACCTATTTTAATCTAGTCAACTTGTCTTTAAAGATCTTCATGCCCTTTTGGCTCATATGATTAAGCCCATAGTGCCACAAAGTTGCATATCCATCTGCAGCAACTAAATTATAGTGATCAACACTACTAGTCAAATACAAAGTGCCAACTTTCTTACCTCTCACAACCATAAGAGAACCCTTGATAACTTTCCAAGATTTTGTTGTAAACATCATCAAATAACCCTCACTATTCAACTACCTCATTGATATTAAATTATTCCTTAACTACGGGACATGTCTGGCATCCTTTAGTAGCCATGTTTTCCCATTCTGCATATTCACCTAAACACAACCTTTCCCTACTATACTACATGTTCATCATCACCAAGATAAACATGTCCAAAATCTCCTTGAACATAAACAATAAAATGATGCTTATGTGGGTTGACATGAAAAGAAGCCCCCAAATCTAATACCCAAGATTTAGAAACATTATCTAAGGAAATAATTAAAGCATCCTAACTAATAGTACCTATTGTCATATTTACCTCCTTGGTCTCCTCATGTTTTGTCTTCTTATCGCAAAGTTCCCAACATTCCTTCAATGTGTGTCCACTTTTCCTACAGTGCTAGCACACCATCTTAGTTCTAGATTTAGATCTTCCCTAACCCTTTGACTTTCCATGGTTTCATTTGCCTCTATCTTTTTTCTCCCTCTAGTCTCCATTGTCAAAGCATTCCCTAAAGATGATTCCATGGTGCTCTTTCTTCACATTTCCTTGCTAAGAATCACACCTATAACATCCTCAAAATTTAAACTTCCCTTAATAGGGTGACATTATTCATAGCCATAACTAGGCTATCCCAACTATCAGGTAAGGAGCACAAAATCAATAAATCCTTAACTTTATCTTCAAATTTAATACCAATAGAAGTTAGCATACTCACAACTATATTAAAATTATTCAAATGATCAGCTACAGAACATTTTTAGACATTTTCATATTAAATAACCTTTTCATCAAAAATATTTTATTAAAATAATATGGTTTTTCAAATAACTCCCCTAATTTCTTCATCAGACCAAATTTCATCATCTCCTCTAAAATATTGAAGGTGATTGAAGATGCAAGGCACAATCGTATGGCTCCCAATGCTTCTATCTAATCCATACCTGAAGGTTGGCCTGCTTTCCCCATCAAAGGGCAATGAAGATCCTTCCAAAACAAGTAATCCTCCATCTACATCTTCTACAATCTAAAATTATACCCATTAAATTTTTCAACTCTAGATCTACCATTATCTACCATATCTCCCACTCAAGCTAATATCTTTCCATGTGATTCACTACTTTAGAAAAACTACTAAAGATAGCTCTGATAAGTTGTTAGGAATAAGTGATTAATTATGTAATAACATGCAACATAGAATTCATTTCTTAGAATCATAGCAGCAGAGACATATGAAAGAAAATTCATATCTAAGCAAATACACATATAACACTAATATAACATGGTTAACCCAATTTGGGCTACATCCACCAAGAATCTCTCTATAATATTATAAGCAAGATTACAATACAACTCTCAACAAGAAACCTCTCATAGAGATAACTTTTTCCAAACCTGAATTCACACCAAAATTCTCAAGATGCCATGCTACACCTCAAACCTGATCACATCAATCGAAGAGAGAATACAAAGCTCAAAATGAGATGCAAAATGTAATGTTTAATGTGTTTCCCCTCACCCCTATTTATACTTTCCAAAATCCCTTAAAAAATGTGTCATACCATGGAGATAACCATATCCCCACCAAATAAAGGAGGTTACAACCACCCAAGATAAACATAATCCCCTGATTCTCTCAACACCTTACCCACTTCTCCATAAAATGTGCCACAAATGTGGGAAGTGGTTAGCATACTCAAAAATATGCCCCACCATTTGTGAAAGTAAAAATTACATGTTAAAGTTTCCCCGGTAATTTTATTTTTACCTTAGGGGTGTTGAAATGGGCTCAACATTCAACAGTTGGAGGCAAGTATTATTAGACATAGCCAAAGTGAATATTTATCCATAGTGGTCATGGTGAATAATAAGGATGACTCCTAGAGGATGTGCCTAGACTAAATAAACTCAATAATTAAACCATCCAAGATAAATTCCATATTCCAATAGTTGATGATTTGTTACATGAATTGCATGGTGTTATTTATTTTACCAAACTAGATCATCATTCTCAATATCATCAAATTTGGATCAAATATGAGGATATCCCTAAAACTACTTTCAAAACACATGAAGCCATTATGATATTACATTCATGCCTTTTGGTCTCACAAATGCACCATCTACATTTCAGAGTTTGATAAATATTATTTTTAGGCCATTTTTAGGAAGTTTGTGTTGGTGTTTTTTAATGACATCCTAACTTACATCAAAACTTGGGAAGAATATTTGAAGAATGTGAAACAAGTACTATTAGTTCTATAACAACATCAACTTCTTTCCAAACGTTTCAAATGCACTTTCTGAGTCTAAGAGGTGGAGTACTTAGGTCATATTGTTTCACATAAAGGAGGAACAGTCTACCCTAAGAAGATCAAAGTTATGATCAAGTGGAAAGTTCCAAATACCCTCAATAACATTCATATATTTTTGGGGATAACATGTTACTATCGTAGATTTGTAAATAAGTTTGGCAACATAACAACTCCACTCATATCCTTGTTGAAGAAAGACTATTTCCATTGGATTAAAACAACTACCAAGGCACTTAAGAAACTAAAAGAGCATGTGTGCACCACTATAATTTTGGTTACCCCTAATATTTTTAAAACTTTTGTTGTTGAATTTGATTCATCAAGATATGGCATGGGGACAATACTCATGTACGAAGGAAGACCCATTGCATTTGAGAGTTATCAACTCAAGGGAAAAAATAGGCTCAATCTAATCTATGAGAAATAGATGATGGTTATTATTCATGCAATCAATCAATGGAGACCATAGTTAATGGGTGTAGACACTTTAAGGTAAAGACGAATCATGATAGTCTAAAATTATTTTTTGAACAATGATTTTCATCAAAAGAATAAAAAAATGGGTGACTAAAATGTTGAGATATGACTTTGAAACAATCTATAAGAGATGAAAAGAGAATGTGGTAATAGATGCACTATCAAGGAGGGATGAATTAGTTGAGGAATTGTTATGTGCAATGACCATTTCATAGGAAAATTGGTTAGAAGAAGCAAGATATGAATGGAAGAATGACAAGGATACACAAGTTTTGATTTAGAATCTTCAACATGGCTATTGTGTTTCTAAAAAAATTGAGTAGAAAGGGAACACATTATGGTATAAAGATAGATTATACCTATTTAATAATTTTATCCTTAAACACAAGATCCTTTAGGATTTTTATACATCTTCAGTAGGAGCACTCAAAAATTTTGAAAAACCTATCATGGAATCAAGTAGGATTTATTTTAGGAAGAACTCAAAGGGGATATACATAAATTTGTGGTATAATACATGGTGTTTCAATGGAATAAAAGTGAAATAATTAAGACATCAAGTCTTCTACAACCTTTATCCATCTCTATCCAGAAATGGGAGGAGGTTTCCATGGATTTTATTATAGGGTTATCGAGGTCTGACAGTAAAAATGTCATCATGGTAATTGTGGATAGGCTCACAAAATATGCTCATTTTTTTATTATCCCAACCATTTTTATCCAATATAATAGTTTTATCATTTCTAAATATAGTTCAAAAGTTGCATGGTACTCCCAAGATCATTGTAAGTGATCGTGATCCCATCTTTACCAATAATTTTTAGACTAATTTATTTTCATGTTTGGGTACTCATTTGGATCATAGTTCATCATATCATCCTTAATATGATGGAAAAACATATGTGGTCAACAAATGTCTAGAAGGATATCTATGTTGTTTGGCATTACATGAACAAGAATGATAGGTTCATCGGTTGCCACTAGTAGAATGGTGGTGTAACATTTCCTTCCATACCTCTTCCAGCATGTCTCTATTTTGGAACTTTATGGTTATCATCCCCCATACATCACTTCATCCTTGAAGGTGCAACAAAAGGTTTTAGATATTAAATAACACATTCAAAATCAACATGAGGTACTAGCAAGATTGAGAGAGAATCTAATAATGACATAGAATCAAATGAAGCAACAAATAGATCAACATCATAGTGAGAGGAATTTTGACATAGGTGATTGGGTCTTCTTGTGCTTACAACCATATAAGCTTATGTCCCTAAAGTAATAGAAAAAGGATAACAAACTTTCTCCTAAGTATTATGGCCCTTATTATATCCTACAAAAGATTGGTAATATGGCATACAAAATGGATCTACCCTAGTCTACTCGCATACATCATGTATTTCATGTACCTTTATTGAGGAAGGTAATTAGATAGATAGTTTCTACCCAGACTGAGTTATTAGAACTAGATGAATAAGGTAGATCCATTTTTTAACTTGAGGAGATCCTTCACACACAACTAAAAGGCTGCAAACAAGAGAGTTCAAGGAGCATTTTATCAAGTCGAAGAATTTGAATCATGAAGATGTAACATGAGAGGATGATGTTTTCCTACAACAACATCTAGATTTAATTCAACATTGAGGCCAATTTTTTTTTGAATGGGAGGGGCATGTTTCACCTTTAACATATAGTGTGTCTAGGGTGTGTGTGGATGACTTGTGGATTACATAACTTTAATATTATTTTGTCATATTTTTCTATGTTCTTAGTAAGGTCGACATATGGAATAACCATGGTAGAAGTAGTAGTTAATATTTGATCATCATATATTATAAATTATGATCTTATTGCATTATTGTGGAGGTTGTTTCTCAAAGTGGCTCAATCATATTTATTAAGTATTCTTCTCTTTCATCAATTATTGTTTTAAATCTACTTATTTTATTCTTAATTATTTGATATATTATTCCATTAATGTGAAACATCTAAGTAATTTCATTAAAAATGACAATTGCATTCACCATGAATAATGTCAAATTAAATGTGGCATGTATATATTGATCTTCATCTTATCTTTAAATCTTTCTAGTGGTCTTTCTAAGGAGGCATTAATATTTTGAGATTTATTAAGATTTTCCTCGTATACCCTTTCAATATCTAAAATAAAGAATACAATGGGGAAGTGATGGAATATGATGTCTCGTGATAATGGATTAGGGGTAATGACCCAAAATGTTAAGTTAAAAAAGAAGCACACAATATTTCCAAAAGATTTATGTATGTTTGTATGGACTCTGAAAGCATAAAATATCTTGCAACAAGAAATTCCATGTGTTAAAATTAATGAAATTTTACATTTTCTCCTTGAGAAACATGAAGTGTGTAATAAGTTCTCAATTTATTTGTACCAATGAGAAGTTAGATTAATTAATTTTTTTTTTAATTGATAAGCAGTAAGCATTTTAACTATTGAAAACGCTTAAGTTTATGCACACAAAGATAATGTGATTCCATTCATTTAAGGGTACAAGCTTTAATAAAATGTTAAATCAATGTGAAAGGTATAATAATCTCTTCAAGACTAATGAGAAAATTTATCAATTCCTTGAGATACTCAACCCTTTCAATGGATGAGCGTGAGAAGAAGAATTTTTAATTGAATATATCTTCATAACAGTAATTTTTTTTTTTTTTTTGAAAAATACATCTACAAAAGTTTTTTCACTTATAAAATCATTCATTTTGGTTCTAAAGATAAATTAGACATTTACATAAGTATTTTGTTTAAAGATTAATTACACCCCAAAGAAGTATTTTGTTAGTGATAATTTTGTAAGATAATCAAGTTTGACATAGCTAAAATTTTACACATGTTCTAACAAAAGGTTCAATGTACTTACATTGATATCTAACATATGTAGCATTGGTAGACAATTAGGGTTTCCAACCATTCACACACGAGTTGCACAACACTATCAACTGAATAACATAAAGATCCAATGAAATATTTATTACCCACATACAAATTTAGTGATCCTCCAAATTAGAAAGTATTTTAAATTCTTAGTTATGTAAGAAAAATGTTTCTAGGTAACCATTATTTTGTCTATATGAGTAAAGAACAAACATGCAAAAATGGAGTGCTAATGACAATTTCAATCTAAAAGAAATAAATTAATGTTATTAATTTAGGTTTATGAAAGTAAATTATAGAAAGCAAGTCAACATGCCACTGGTTTATATCTAGACCTACAAATACATGCTCAATTATCAAAACCCATGGATTATGTATTACAGCTATGACAATTGCCCCTACTTTAAAAATAAAGTCTATTAGAATGATTTCTTTCCTTTGCCCAAAATTACATTTACAAACCCTTTTATTTTATTATAGTGCATAATAGAAGAAATAAGTATTAAAGTTAATTTATATATTTATTATAATCATATAGATTTTTATGACCTTTTAAAATTTCACCTTTCCTGTGATATGGTCTACAAATACGGTTACACGACCATCAAATTTATGTTATAGATGGAAGCAACATAACAAATATAAATATATTAAAAAAATTTATTTAAATATCTTAAATAAATTTATTTAAAGTTTTTATCTATAAAAATTAAGCTTCAAATTCTACCATATATTTAAGATATATAACTTTTATTATTAGTATTAGGAAGGAGAATTTTTGGTACTTTATAATTTTGGTATAAATGATTTGTGTTAAATGAATTGGATTATTATTTTGAGTTTACAATTGACTTACTTGAAAATACAAAATTAAAAACCCCAAATAAATTAGAAGTGTGAGAAAGGGGTGCAACAAGTTGTCAAATTAAAAATAATAAAATATTTTAATTAAGCATAACTGAAATGTCAATAGTTAATTCCCTTTTCCATTGCAATTATGGTTGTCCATTAGAAAATTGAGGTTGAGTTTGTGTCCAAAAGATGTTTCAATAATAATGTAGTATCCACATCACCACTAAAATATTTTTAATTTAATTTTTAGAGCATGGATTAAATATAAATAAGAAAAAAGTGAAATAACAAAGTGAGATGAAAAATACTACATTTATAGGATGCTAGTTGCATGAATGTCAAATTTAAGTTTTGTCAAAGTGGGCCACAATCAAGGGGGTAGGGTCGAATGCATGAGGTTGAATTTGTATATAGCGAAATTTGAATAATAGTTCACAAGAGGAAGAAGCTTATCTTCAGAATAAAAAGTTACATTAATGAGCAATTATTAGCCAAAAAATACATAGGAATATAGTGAGGAATTAGGTCATCCAAAAAGGTAATTAACTTAACTCACAATTAGAAAATGACTTAAAGTACATTTCCCCTAATGACCTATTGTTAACTTAAGTAAGATAATAAATTATGTAGATAAAACCATATAGTGGGGAAAAACCTACATTAATACACCCCCTTAAGTGTATCTTAATTCGGTAGAAGAATTGGGTTCTATCACAAAGGCCAAATGAGGTACCCAAGTACATAATGATGATCCCTTAGAGGAGGAAGAATATGGAACTGCCTGAACCCCAAGAAGAGCCCATAAATGAAGATACTTACTCTCAGTGAAAGGTTTGGTCAATATATCAATAATTTGCTCTATTATCTAGATGTAGCAATAATCAATGAATTACTCATAGATGAGCTCCCAAATGAAATATATGTGAATCTCAATATGTTTGGTCTACTGATGGAGGACTAGATTCTTATAGATCTAGATTATGCTTTGGTTATCATAGAAGATGATTGTTGGTCATCGAAACTAAATGTTAAACTCAGTGAGAATCCCTTGAAGCCTAATAGCCTCATTGAAAACATTAATGGATAAGATAAAGTAAGAAAATTCTACTTATTACTTGACCAACTAATTGGACCTGAATCAATGGAGAAACTATAACCTGAATTAGACTTAAGATTTAGAATATCACTATCCCAATTTGAATCTATATAACCAATCAAGTCAATGTCGATGCCTATTACATAGTGAATCATGAAACTATGAGTACCCTGAATGTAGTGAAAAATCCATTTTGTACTTTCCAATGTAGTTCATGTGGTTCCCACATAAATTTGTTGACCATGCCCACTACATATGAAATATTAGGTTAGGTGTGTGTAAGGTAGATGAGACTACCAACAAGTTGTCGATATGAGGTAACATCAATCAAAGAAGATGGACAATCAGGCTCAAGCTTCACACCAAATATAAAAAGAGTCAGAGTTGGCTTATAGTTAGACATGTTAAATCATGCAAGTAAATCAAGAGCATATTTAGATTGTGCAATAGTTATCCTAAATTCAAACTTATAAATTTCAAACTCAAGGAAGTAATGCAACAAGCCCAAGTCAATCATTGAGACTTATCAGACAAAGTAATTTTCATTACTATGATGGTGGATGAAGAACTCCCTATGATCAATAGGTCATCCACATAGAAAATAAGAATCAATAGTGAATTATCATACTGTAAAATATAGACATTTGGATCAAAATGGCATCTGGTGAACCCAACTAAAATAAAAAAGGAATCCATCTTGGCATACCAAGATTGAGGAGCTTGTTTAAGGCCAGAGATAGATTTTTGAATTTACAAACTAAGGAAGAATCTTCCAAAAATCCTTGTGGTTTCTCCATGTATATTTCCTATTTGAGGTCATCATGAAGAAAGGCACTCTTCACATCCATCTTATGAATATCCCAATAATATGTTATGATAATGGCAAAAGTGAATCAGATTGATTTCATTTTGGTAACTGGGTTAAATGTCTCAGTATAGTTAATGCCAAATACCTGATAAAAACCCTTTTCTACCAAACATGCTTTGAACTTATCTATGGACCTATCTGCTAAAAAAAATTGGTAGATAAACAAATTAATAGGTAGGATCCTATAAAACATAATGAACCTTGAAAAACACATCTCTCAAAGTACCTAAATCTCCCTTAATGGATCCTACAAAACATAACCAAGATCCTCATGAAATAGGTGGTTGTGATGAGCAAAGTAATATGGTTATCTCAAACAAATGAGCATTAATCAGTTGACAGGTCTATGAGTTAAATTTCCAATTGCAAACTCAATGCAAGTAAGTATTCAAAATATGAGTTTAAATGTAATGTTTAAGTGAAGTACAACTCGATTGGTGGCTTTCTTTTATATGTAAAAGAATTCACTAAGCATAGGTTGAAGGGTCAACCCCAATCACAAAGCTATAATATTTTATTAAAGGTTTGTTAAAAAGAGGTCAAGGATTTTGAGCATGAGAATGCCTTAAGTCTATATTTTATTGAGAAGTTAACCATTTATTCTGTGAAGTGAACCAAGTAGCTGACTAGCTGGCCAATTGAGGCTTGGATCAAGTGGAGGAATTAATATGTGATAATGATTGGGAGAGGTGGGTCTAATAAATCCCATGTGATTGTTTCAATCTTGAGCTTCTTAAGAGGATGGGATTATTATTGATGGTGCATGGTTGAAGCATAGGAATTGGCATTCCCCTTTACCAGTTGCTCCCCATGTCCCATCACCCAACTCGAGGTTGTGGATAGCTTTATTTTATTTGGTTGGGCTAACCATTTAGCTCACTCCTTTCCTACAAGTGTCAGATGGTATCTTTATTTTCATGGATTGCATTCTCTAAGTGGCTCTTAATGAGACTTTTCTATGTGTCATGACTTCTAAACGAGAATTAGATTTTAAAGGAAGGGTGTCAAATGCCAGGTTAAAATAGATTTTCCTCATTCAGGGGGGAATGCCCTATAAGATGTTAGAGAGGTCATGGGTCTAATTTTATTAGAGACTAAATGCAAGGTTAAGTTAAACTCCGTAGTGGCATTGGTATTTATGGGAAATTTTATTTAGGTGTCTAAGGACAAATAAATTATATTAGTGATTTCATCATGACTGGTTGGGGAGTGCTTTTGGGTTGGTCTAGAGACAATTGCCAAGAATTTATCCCTAGATGATAATGGCCTTCGAGCATTTCCTTGGATTTATAACATTGGGCTTGTCCTTTTTAGATCCTTTAGGGATTTGGATGATAGGTTTGATAGCATTTTGGTTAAAATTGAATTCTTGTAGGCCCAACTTTATAACCTAGGTCCTTCTAAAAGTTGCATACCAATTCTGGATGTAGGAGCCCTGCACTCTCCTCTAGCATCGGTTGTGGTTGATATTCAGGGGTGTATTTCTTCAAACTCAACTTTAGTGGTTAATCTACTTTTAAGTTTCTTCAAGGCACACACCCTTATCACTTATCCAATTACATTCAAGGTGGGGACTAGGACCATCACCAAAAGTGATAAAGGAGCATTAGTTAACACTTATAAATTTTATACTTAGTGGTCAATGTGAGTCAATGAGTCAAGGTTTGTAGGTCTAGAGTCATGTCATGTCATGCCTCATTTCAGGTTATAAGAGAGCATAAAATGACTTAATTTAATCATTTAAGGGCTTCAAAGTCATCAAATTCTCATATGGACACTTATAGCTACCTGTAAAGATTTTCCTACCAAAACCTCATATTTGAATAATCAAATTTCCTTATAAGGCCTATAAGTATTATAACCTAGTTTTAAGGGTGTAAATACTTATTACATGGTCCTATAAGGAAGATAACATAATTTAAATGTTATTCATATTCATTTAAAGTTAATATCCACCTCACACTATCTAGGAAAAAAAGATTCTACATTGGAGAAAGGAAAAACAAGGATATACTAAGTTAAGTCCTAGTAGTTGAGAAACTATGATCTTCTTGTTTATCAAAATCTATGTTGATATAATATGATATTCATTCCTATCATGTATAATATTATAAAATCCATACATATTTACAATAAGAGTTAGATATTTGAGAAGGGGATTAGGATATTAGAGGTCTAAAAATTGAAGGTCTTTAAAAGTATGTAAAGTTTGATTTATAAGTATATTTTTTATTAATATTTAGAATAAATTAAGTTTTTTATCTATAATAACATGTTATTATACCCTTATATGGTTTATATACTTATTTTTTAAGTGTTTCTCATGATCGTTTGTGTAAATAAGATGAATTTATGAAACTGTGTATGAGAACATAAAATTATGGGTTGTAATAGTCCCTATAAATGAGTATTTCAAGTTATTTTGTGTGCATGAATGAAAAGTAATGGTGGAAAAATAGGTTATATTATTAAATAATATGATATGATTTGAATGAGGTCTTAAAAATTTGTATACTTTATGAACCATCCTTTATAATCTCTCAGCATCATGCAGGATTGTGTAAAAATAGCTTAGTGTTTAGAGTAGTAAAATGCCCATAACTTGGAAAATATGCATATAAATGGTTTCAAATTTGATATGCACATGTTATGATATGATATTAATTTTTAAAAAATTATTATAGTTCTTGATTAATTTAGACAAAATATAAATAAATGATTGTGTTTCAAGTTTGACTGTGAAAATATGGAAATTCAAAGTTTAAGAAAATAAAAGAATCATAACTTTGAAAGTATAAGCATGAATGCTCTAAAATTTTGTGATCATATTATATTGGATGTCCTATAAATATTAAAATTGGTATTGAGTCATAAAATTCTATCTAAATCAATATATTTCTAATTTTGTCATTCAGACCTATGAAAGACAAGAAAATATAAGGTTTTGGAATATGGAAACTTACATATTTCCTAAAGCATCATCTCAAATTAGTTGAAACTTTACCCAAACTTGATAAATAGTTATATTAAGAGGACCTATGTGATTATAATTTTTAAAATTTTGAATAAATAATCTTATGGGTGATTATGTATGATAGGATTGTGTATGCAAATAAGGGTCTAAGACTGTAAAAGTTCCATAACTTAAAGTAAAGTCATCTAAATGTTCTGAAATTTGGCATGATGGTCTAGGAGAACATTATAAATTATTTTAGATTTATTTCACTCATGATAAAAATATTTTTTGGCCATAATGCATAGATGAATGGGTTATAGGCCATAAAGAGACCAAGTGTTTGATAAATTATCTTGGCAAGTGTTGAACAATTAAGTGAGTGATAACATTCATGTTATCAAGGATTGATTTTGAAATCATCATGGGCTAAGAGGAAAAAATTAGATATATTATATATAATAAAATTCAATGGTCTTATCAAACCAATACATAAAGGATAGATCCATTAACATTATTAGTAAGAGTATACCTATTGAAGAATGTTTGCAAACCTAGAGAAAAGAAGTATAAGTTATTGAAACAGACCTAAAAAAGAAACCTATTAAGGATGTAATTAAAATTGGCCATTATAAATATAAAAAATATAGTGTTAAGGATATTAATATCAAGACAAACATAAGATAAGTATTAGAAATATGGTTATGGACTTAAATAATATCAATGATTGGGACCTTGGATGGTAATGGTATTGAAGATTGATATCAATTTTTGGTATCAGATCTTTGGTATAAGATTTTTTTTAAGTTAATCAATTTTTTCAAGTGTTTGTTGCATTGATAAGTTATATGTAATTGCAAAAGAGGTTCAGGCAGTCAAATCCTTTGAGGCTTAAATGAAGTTAAAATCCAAGAAAGGCTTGAGAGAAGATAAAGAGCTTAGTGAAGCTCAAGGGTAAGATAATAGTGATTTATCAAAGGATTAATCCAAGGTGTATAATACTTGGAGAGAGAATTCAAAATACCAAGGTGCAATAGACTGAGGTGAGACAAAAGATGGATCAGGGTAACTTGCTAGAAAGAGTAAGAAGAGTGATGGAGGGATTGCCTAGAGACAACTAAGAGAAAAGAGAGAAAATAAATAAGAAGAAATCAAAGAGAAGAATATTTCTAAAGGTAAATTGATGAATTGAAGAAAAAAATATCATTGGTGAGGATCATGGTGGAAAATATGAATAACCCATGATATGTATGGGAGATGAAGAGAAAATTAAAATGGCCAATCAAGTTGGTAGTTGAGAGAAGAAAAATGAAAAGAGTGGAAGTTGCCTTAAGCAAAGAGATATATTTATAGTGCAAGTAACTTGAGGATAATTTTTAATTTTAAAATCAAAGAGAAGATGACATGGACATATTCATTTGTCATCCTGAAGAGGGAGAGATGTTGGGAAAATCAAATGTGGAAGAAGAACAACAACAAGTAGCCACTCAAGAGGCTGTGTGGCCTCAAAAAAATAATCTAACATTAATTTTGATGTTTTGAATGCAGATAAATAAGTTATTGAGTAGAATGAAGTTTTTGAGTGAATAATTAGGCTCATGGACCAAGAAGAGGAAGCACTTCAGGGAATAGTGTTTATTTTTAAAAAATGAATAAAAGGCTCATTGTAGGGCCTTGACCCTTGAATAGAATCAAGGAGATCAGTTGGGCATTCAAATGGTTTAACAAGAATTAAGATTCATTAACGAGGATAAGGAAAGTGATAGATATGAGACAATGAAATATAATCAATCAATGGGCTGCAAGTAAAAGAACACAAGAAAGAACAAAGGTATGAAGATCAGAAATCAAAATTTGTATTGCATAAAGCAATCAAGAAGATAGAAGATAAAAGTTTTCTTTTGAATAGTAGTGATGTAGCTAATCTAGATGAGATTATATCAATTGATAATGAAGAAGATATATTGAAAGAGATATGGAACTTTGAACATCATATTTCAGGTGTTGAAGGGATGCTAAGAGATCAATAAGACAATATGTTTGTATATGCAAGTTTGGAGCAATTACAAGAAAAGATGGAAGCTTTAGAACAAGCCATAAATAGTGAAGAAGAGGACAAACTCTATCCTAAAATAAGAGATAAGAAGATAGATATGTGGTATGAGACAGTGGAGTCTTAAGGGAGAGGAATTATCATTGACAAGATAGAATACATACTTGAGCAACAAGTATGGATGCAAAAGGCATGAGAAGAGACCTCAAGGTCTCAAATTTTTACGTCTCATGTTTCATTGGATTATATATGTGTAGGTATAAAAGATAAGGAGGTGAAGTGTATATAAAAGAGAGTTTTGGTAAGATTTCAAGTCAATAAGTTGAAATCTAATATCCTCATTCAAGAGGGTAAATATGTAAAGAGAAAAACTAAAGAGAAAATAAAAGAAGAATAAGGAATAGTATGGATGGAGAAGATAGCTAAGAAGACAAGGTATAAATGTGGAGCTAAGGAACATGTCCACATATATGAGAATATAATTAGAGGAGACTAAGCAAAGATTAATTTCAAAAATTAAGGAAGACATCAATAATCTCATGAGAAGAAGCTCGTGAAAATTTTTAATCCCAGGAGTTTGATGCAAGATCATTAGTTAATACTTGTAAATTTTGTACATAATAGCAAATGTGAGTCAATGAGTCAAGTTGATTAGGTTTAGAGTCATGTAATACCTAATTTAATGTTATAAGAGAGCATAAAATAACTTGATGTAATCATCTAATGGTGTCTAAGTCATCAAAATCTCATATGGACACTTCTAGCTACTTGTGGAGGTTTTATCGCCAAATCCTCATATTTGAATATTCAAAATGCCTTGAAGTCCTATGAGCCTTATAACATATTTTTAAGGGTATAAATCCTTAGTAAATGGATATATAATGTGTATAACATAATTTAATTTTTTATTATACTCATGTAAAGATAATTTCCCCCTCACACCATCTAGAAAGAAAAGATCTTAAGTTGGAAAAAGGTAAAACAAGTATATACTAAATTAAGTCTTGGTAGTTGAGAAGTTGTGATCTTGTTTATCAAAAATATATGTTAATAAAAGAGGATATTCATACCTATCATGGAGAATATTATAAA